>JAVKPL010002659.1:0-101296 GCA_032173675.1 Gastrolobium villosum | reverse complement strand
AGCATCGTAGCGCGTGGGAAAACGTAACGCTCCAAAGGAGATAAAGTCAAAAGAGACTTGCAGAATCACGTCGCTTTGTTTAGTTAGACTCACCAAGTTGATAGCGATAAATTTTTATAATTTAGTCACGCACATTATAAAGAGAAACAAAATATTTTCAAATAAAAAATATAAAAATGAAACATTGCGTTCAAGTCATTCAGATTACAATAGATTGAAGATTGAAGATCAAAATAGTTGGTGGGACTTTGTTATTGCATGCTAATTTGTCGTTAACGAAGAATATAAACTGCATTTATAATTCATTTTTTTGTTTGGTTGGTTTTGTTTGGCCAATAAGAACAAAATATTCAAAACTGGATTGGATTTTATATGACTTGGGTGATAAATTCTTATATCCTTTCAGTGCATTACAGTCAAACTAAACACGCTATGACCTATAAAAATAATTAAGGACAATTTTTTAAAAATGATTTAATAAAAAATAAGTGACAACCCATCATCAGGTTGTTTGTGTACCTCCTAAAGCGTGTTACAGGCTGGTAAAATGGGTTTGCACAATATTCATTTCCGTTTGGATAAGATTTTCATTTTTTTTTCGAATTATTTCTGTGATGAGTAAAATTATTATTGAAATAAGTAAAAGATTTACATTTTTTTGTTTAGTAGAATTAATCTTAGATACGAAATTCATCATAAATTCTTTTGTAAAACAAATTCATCATAATTTATAAAATTACTTATACATTTAAAAGTCATTTTACTTTATCATAATTAAATCACTTTTAAAGTATCATTATTAAACATAAATTATTTGTTAACATCATTTGTTTAAATTAATTATTAAATAATAATTATTTTAAAATTAATTACACTCAAATTCAAACCAAACCAATGATCCATTTAAAACAAATAAAAACCGTTCTGTCTAACACTGACACGGGATACGATACGACACGATACTCTGACACGTTAATTATAAAAAAATGATAAATTTTGACATGTGAAGACATGTTTTGACAAAATAAAACTAAACTTATCATACCTATCAACTATTACAAAGAAATATATTATATCACAAATATTTATATTAAATTCAATAAAATAGTAATCGTAATCCAACAAAACTAATAGTTGGAATTAAAAATGTAAAGCAATGCAATCTATGAACCCCTTATTTTGAGTCTCTACAATACGTATTGGAGTGTCGAGAGTATCGAGGATTATCAAACACAACATGTCAATTTTTTTAAAGTATCGGTATATTATAACTTACACGCATGCCTCACAAATGATAAATCAGCTAATAAAGCGATAATTTGTTAAAAGAAGCCAAGTCTTTATAGTATTATTATTTTTATTATGGAAATAAATTCAAAGAATTAGCCAATCTTTATCATTTTTAGGGGTTTATAATACTTCTTATGCAACATAAGAATAGCCTTCTTATGCTACACTTACATCGTTTTACGTGTCAATATTTTTAATTTTTTTGTTTACTTTTTTCCAATGGGGCCATCTAAGTATGTGTGTATTGCAAAAATTCTCATCTTATGTTACATAAGAAGTATAAACCCCTAATTTTTATTATGAAAATAAATTCAAAAAAAGTAACTACAAAATAATAAGGTTAACCATCAACTCGAGATAAAGCAAGGAATGAAAGATCCCATTTAATATGGAAAATGTCCTCGAAACTATACTTTTATTTAACATTGAAAACATGTAGAAGAAAGGAACTTTAATTCAAAGCCTCATTTTAAAGATGTTATTTTTTAAAAAATAAAAATAAAATACTTTTAGTTTGATCACCAAAGCTAGAGAAATTTTATTTCCATAAACCCCCAAAATGCATTCATCAAGAGTCGGGATGGTACACCACATCTATTAGAAAGTAAAAGTGAGAAAATGGTTGGGCATGATGGTTCAACATCTCGTCCCCGAAGCAAGTGGTTTGGGGTTCGAACCCCAACTCTTGTGAATGGAAAGCATTCTGTAGCCAGCTCTTTACCCGCTTTGTGCGCTGACCCGGGACGAGAGATTAGTCTCATGACTATCGATTGTGGGGATACCCGGATGTAATTCAAAAAAAAAGTGAGAAAATGGAAAATATTAATTTAATTGATTAGGGTAATTCATTTGTACATATGAACTCTTATAAAGAAGAGCATAAGGAAAAAATAGAAAGATCTAGAATATTGCAAATTAAAATAAAATAAAACATTCAATCTCTAATACTCCCCCTCAAGAAGGAGGGTGAATAACATGAACACTCCATCTTGGGAAGAAAGAAAATAAAAGCTTCACGAGATATTAACCGAAGAAATTGGTAGCCCAACAAATCAATGGAATTATCATAAGAGCTGGTAAAGAGACAGTGAGGGTGAATAACATGAACACTCCATCTTGGGAAGAAAGAAAATAAAAGCTTCACGAGATATTAACCGAAGAAATTGGTAGCCCAACAAATCAATGGAATTATCATCAGTCTGAAGAGCTGGTAAAGAGACAGTGCTGGAAATAACATCAGCTATAATGCGCTGGAATGGACATCAGCAAAGGAAGGGCTGGGATGGACATCAGCCTGAGCATCGGTGCTGCAACTAAAATAAAAGCTGACGGAGCCACTGTAGCTGGGATAATCCACAGAGCAGGCAACAACCGAGGTAAATGCTGCCCGTGGTAAAATGCCATTTGGAGAGCTGAATCCATCTTCATAACGAGAGAGCTACAACATAAGCTATAGCAGTAGCAACAAAACGCATTGGTCACGTTAAACAGCAAACACCTTGTGCGCATCATTGAGAGAGAGCTAAAAAAATGCATATAAATCCATGGAACGAAGCCAAGGAACTGTAAGTGGACATAATCAGAAAACAGAGGAAAACAAAAATCAAAAAGAAAGAAACATATCACCAGAAAACACAATTAATCTATGAGTCCATAGTGGGAGAGACAAAGTAAAACATATTTAAAAAAAATGGGAAGAAAGAAAAATGGAGATGAGAAGAAGAAAAAAAAGTAATCAAATGATACCATATTAGAAAGTAAAAGTGAGATAATAGAAAATATTAATTTCATCGATTAAGGTAATTCATTTGTACATATGAGCTCTTATATAGAAGAACATAAAGAGAAAATAGAAAGATCTAGAACATTATAAATTAAAATAAAATAAAATATTTATATCTCTGATAACATCATATGCTCAAGTAATCAATTGCTAATACGTAATCGTAAATAATTTTGTAAAAATATCCATAGCATTAAGCATTTCTAATGGAAGAGACATAGTTATCAATAAACTCGTTACATTGCCATCATAAAAATTTATTATTGTTAAGATTATGAACCTGTGAAGAAGCAAATTAGCATATTAGGATGAATGCTCATAGATTAAATAAGTAGATCATATATAGTAATCTTTTCCCCCACCCCCACAAAAACAAAATAAAAAAATGAGAAACATAAAAGTCGGTGGCGTGTCACACGTGCATCCAAATTATTAATAAATTCACGGCATAATAATCAGCAGAGATGCCTCTCACATCACATGCGAATATTTTTCTCTCTCAATCTCAAATATCTCTCTAATCTTTTTGTTATTTCAATTGGATTACCAAATTTCGTGTTGATTTATAACAAGCCATAAGTATTCAACAACTAGGATTGTTAATTGGTAGAAATGGCAAATAATATCATAGGTCGATAAACTATTTAATTTTTCAATGATTGAAGACATGATCTTCAGAATATTGAAATGAAAGCCATTAGAATTTGGATTTAGTTGGCTTGCTCTATAGGCCAAATGATGACCCCATTGTCACTTTCTGTGTGCTGAACAAATCCTCCAAGCCTGTACTAATTGGACTTATGAGAACAACTCTAATAACTCTGCCTTCATTTTTTCCTCTCAGAAAGCAATCTTTTTCTGTCAACTCTAATTTGTGAGGATTGAGTCACATTAATTAATATGAGACTATATATGTACCCTGTAAAATAAGTTAAGTGTTGTCTATTTATTATCTATTTTTATTAAGTGTAAAAATTATGTGAAGCAAAAAATTAAGAATATCATTATTTTTTTATTAGGTTTGTGTTTTCTAAAGTTACTTTAAATAACTTTATCTAATGTTCATCGAAACGACATCGTTTTGGGCGGAAATTATGGTGTTTTGTAATTTTAATTATTTCAGGGTTATAATAATCTTTATCATTCTAATTTTTTAATTTTTCAATCCTAAAACGACGTCGTTTTGATGAACATTAGATAAAGTTATCTAAAGTAACCTTAAATATTTTTTTCCTTTTTTATTTATCATTTTATGGGAAACTACAGAGTTTGGTTATCCAAATTTTACAGATTAGATCCATGAAGGATGTACGAAACTAATGGGGTAAAAGATTAATTCAACGTTGTACAAAGAAAAACGATAAATCTAATGTAAATTAACGCATAAATTTCTTTCTTTTGTGACCATGATTTTTTTTTTTTAATCATATTTATAAGGAGTTTCCTGGAAAGAAAAAATCAAATGCGAGAGAAGAGTAATAGCTAGTTAATATAAGCTGTCACGACCATGAAATGACAATTATATATTCGTATTCTGTTCATACTATAATATTTTTGCATGCACCCATCAATAAGAATGCCCATCAATAATATGCCAAAGGAAGGAACTTTGATGTTTTATAAGGTGGTTCTGTTTTGACTTCTGAGAAGTGTGGTGGAAAATGGAACTGAAACGCATATGGATACAAGATCGATGTTGTGCTTTGAAAAGGACATCTTTTTTATTATGTAACATCCACAACGCAAAAGCCAGATTCAACTGGCCATTGTTCACAGCATCTTCCAAAATTGATCAGTCACAGTCATATTGGAGCATCAGGTTTCAAAAATCAAAAGTTCAGAACTAACTCCCGTAACCGGCCATGCCTTACTCATTTGCGTAATTTTTTTAGTTTTGTAAACTCTATTTTTATTTTTGTTTAATTGATGCATTTTTTTAAGCAGTAAAACTGCATGCATCATGCATCATCAATTAAAATGAAGAGAATTCACACTCAAAGAAAAGAGTGAGCAAGAACCCTTGTTCTTTTCTATATATGAAGCAACGATATTGTCTGTTAAGGGACCAAGAGAAATAGACAAAATGTACCCATGCCATTCATACTAGAAGAGAAACAAGTAAATAATTCAAAACCTCCGACTATTCATCCCCACTTTCCAGCCTTGCAATTTCCCATCCAAATTTCTATGTTAAAATGGCGTCTTATTCTAATCCATTTTATAAGATACAATGCACGTTTAGTCTTTTATTCGAGAGGAAGAATATTTGTACTACCAAATTTTTTTACTACTTATCTAATCACCATCGAATTGAATCAAGGGAATGGTAATTTTTTTTTTTTGAAAAAAGAGAAAATGTTAATCCAACGGTGATTAGATAGATAATGAATTAATAGTAGAAGATTTTAGTAATAAGAATATCCCTTATTTTTGTTTGAAAATTCTCAAACCATTTAGTCTACCAGAAATGCCTAATTTACGAGCTCATCTTTGGTACAAGAGTAGTATGTACTAATGTCATTGAAAATTAAACACTTATTTTTAATATTTTTTTTTCTTTTCCATGTCATCAATCAGTATAGGTGTTTAATTTGTATTGGAGGGATATATGGAAAAGTAGGTAAGACAATAATATTGTAGAAATTTCCCCAATTTACTTTCTGGAAAATGCCAATGAGAGTATATTCGACCAATGGGGCAACAGTTTAGATATGAATAAACTTTGTGGACTGAGTTAACTCCTTATCACATGAATATTTCAAAAACATGATCAGGAAGAAGTAGGGAACCAAGTGTACCATTCTATTTGTTATAAATTTAAGCGGGAGTGGGATGTGACTCATGTGAGTAATCAAATCTCATATTAGAAAAGAAATAGACAAAATATAAATAACTGGAAAATTCTATTTTTTTTGTTTTGTATACAACTGGAAAAATCTATAATCCCCCGCGAAGCAGCTTTTACTTTGCCTCAATCAACCCGTTTAAAACAACTTTTTTCTCCCCTTCTCGTCAAAAAGAAAAGTCAAACAATTTTTATTTATTTTTTTATAAAATGCTGCACTGGATATGGAAAGATCATGTATATATGTAGCATGCTTAATTATGGGGTAGATCTCTGCTCATCCTATTTTTGTTATATAAATATATTGTGTTTGTATTGGTTGCGTAGTTAATTGGTGGTATGTGTCATTAAAAAATTAGTATATTGAAATTTTTTCTAAAAATATTTATTTATAAAAAAAAGTATATGATAAATTGATATATTTGTATATAAAGATATTCCCTTTTATTTTTAAATATATTAAAAAATAAATATTTGTTATTTTCTTAAGATCTTTTATAAAAGTGTTTATTGACTACATAAAAATTTTATGGGAAATGATCCGTTTACATTTTTTTTATTATAAATTACACTATGTACTCCCGGAAAAACATATTGTAACCTAGTGTTCTCCTAGGAGTACATAATGTAGTTTGTAAATGAAAAATTTATAAATATAACCCTCCCCAAACTTTATAGTTATAACTTATATATCCTTCATAATAATTTTAATTAAAAATAAACCTTATGTAAATTATTTTACTATACATGTAACTTGAGTTTTAAAATGATTTGTAAGCTAAAAAAAATTATACAATCGCCAACAACTTTAATTTTGTTTTTAAATTTTTATATTTAATTTCAACTTTTAAATAACTTTTTAAACTTACAAAACTAACATATCTATCTATCTATCATTTTCTTTAATTTATATCCCAGCCCAATGCTAGGCGTTATTCAAATCAGGCCCACAATTAATACTCATGTTAATTTTAATAAGAATTTTCACAATTTTTTTAATTTATCTCGTAATCCTAGGAATGAAAACAATGTCCCAGAAAGCTATGCTGAAATTAGATTAATTAAATAATCGATAAATCGGGGAATATATTCCAAAATTGGCCAAAACAAAGTTCAAAGTTTAATTTAAGAAAGTAAATAAAAAAGAAGACCTTTTTAAGAAAAAGATCATTATAAATGAAGCCTAACAACACATGAATTAAAAAAAAATTCCGGTTTACCGAAAAAATATAACAAACTTTCTTACGTACACAATATTTTGTGGGGCCCACATATTTTAAAACAAAAAAGAAAAGAAAAAACATGGCACGTAAAATGAATCTCTATAACATTACCCAATCACTTTTTCTACAACATAATAAACATAAAACCCTTTAAAATTAGGATTAAACGTTTGTCCTGTACTAGCAAAACCAAAAACTTGTGCTGCGATGTTTGTGCTTTTTTTTTTCTTTTTTTTTTTATAAAAAAAAAGACATGTGGGGTCCATTGATTTTATGTATCAATAGGAAATGTTTATATTTTCTTGTAACATAATTCTTGTTTTACCCTTTAAATTACACATTGATAAGTGATAAGTAGTTAACTAAACCAAATATTTTTGAATGGGAACTAATACAAAAAAAAATGTTATAGTTTAAAGAGTGTATTACGTCTTCTCTTAAAGTAGACCTGAATTTTTTTCCCAGAAGCAAAACTATCAAGATAGAAGGATGACATACATTCTCACGAAAAGAGAGTTCATAAAAAGAAAAATACGATAGAAAGATATAAAAAATTAGGACAACTTTTAAATGTAACAGAAAAAAAGAAGAAGAATAATCGGTAATGAACAAATCAGCGTTTTATGTTATTCGGTTTGAAAAAGGAATTAAACTGTTATCAACAGGTATCTCAATATTTTTTTTAATACATGGTTAAACTAGTAAACTTGTATTTATCTTAAAGTAATTTTCAATTATTGTCTAATTAAAAGAAAAGCAATTTTTAATTAATTAGGTTAAAAAATTAGTGTGACCAAGTTTAATGTAGTTTGACTTCATTAGAAGAGAGTTACTTGAAATGATCCCGTGTTTAGATCTGGATCCCGTGTTTCCTTTCCTTATTCTATTTCAGAGACCATACTACGATAATAATCTGCAGATATAAGTTTATACTATATATTATAACATTTTTAGTTATTTGGTGTGATCATCGTATAGTATAAGCTTATACAACATGATCCTCTTATACATCAAAATGATGTATAACTTAATCAAGCTTAGGAGTGGTGGATTAGGCATGATAAACGATTGATGTATTAATATTGTTTACAAGTACAATTCCCAAGAACTAATATATCATTTCAATATTTATATATTAAAATAAATTTTTTAATATATTAATTTTTAAAATATTAAAAAATATTATTTTATACAATATAATACCAAACGTTGAATAATATTAAAATTTAATAAGATTTTATACTATCAGATCTTATACTATCAGATTTTATACTATCGGATCTTATTCTATTATATGCACCAATGGTGCCCTTATTCCTTGTAGCATCTCGTACATGGAATTCAACCATTACTGCTTTTCGATTTCATTAATTAGTCACATGACAAGTTGATGAGATGATCTTAGAGTTCCCATAACTCACATGATTTGGATATTAGGTATAAAATATGCAGTTAATAAACCTTGATGTATGGTAGTTTCAGTAGTCGGTGGTAATCCTTGAATTGTCTTCGATATCGGTCTTCGGTGTGCCAGTAAGACATTGGTTTCTATGGTCACAATCTACTCTGGGTGGTCACGCTAACGCCTCGAAAGTCTTTTGAAATTAATGGATTTCATTTCAATCTCATAATTGACAATAGATTTTTTATTTTTTTTACAAATGAAAACTAAACACATAATCATATACAATCTACCCGAACCCCACACTATTAGACCAATCTTAATGACGTATTGCCAATAAACTTTTGAGTGACAGAGGGAATGTTCTTTCTAATGGGATATGATTAACTTTTGATAATTATTATGGTAGATATAAGTAAAATAATTGATAAATTTAATATGATAAACTTGGATTGAGATATGGTATTACATTCATTTATTTTTGGTATTAATCCCTCATAAATGAGGTGCCCAACTATAAGAATAGAATTAGTAATATATTTAAATATTTCATCTAAACAAAGAAATAAATTACCCATCAAAACTGTCCATTACCAAAAATCTATCCTTCGAAAGTGAATGCAACGAAATAATCGGGAAGTTACAAACACAATAAATAAAAATAAGAATTTGGTTTTATTGAGGAAGCCTGACCTCAATGGCTTTACTGAGGAAGCCATTCCCTTTTGCACAGGTGCCTATTGGAATATCTTTTCTAATCTGATATGTTTATTTTTATTCAAATACTTCAAGGTTCAAATAGATAATACAAGACAATCTTAGAAATAACTTTCCACTAATAACTATAACTATCATTTAGGAAAGTTGAAATAGAAATAACTACCCACTACTTAAGCAACCCAACAATTTAGAAAATAATAAAATAAAATAAAAACCGTAACATTCCCTCCCTCTAAAAATACCTCTTGTCCTGGCCGTGGGTATGGAAAAAGCTTTATTGGGAGAGGTTTACTCACTTAATGTGATCTCCCGCCTCGAAGGATTAGTCTTCGGCTATCGGTTGGATGATACCTTGGGAAACCAAAAAAAAAAAAAACCTCTCGTCCTCAAGAGTAAATTCAACATTAAGTAATTGAATCATATTCAATATCCGTCTCTCCTTCACTTTTGTCCATCACCGCCTCGTCGTCGCTCTCAAGGTGAACCCTTGGTGTTGCTGTCTATTATGCTCCGTCGCACGTTCTGAGCAAGAATGATGATCTCCTTGAATTGTTTTGGCAAAGACTGGACCACGTCTTCTAATTTCTGAACGCGTTTATCCATGCCTTAGCTCTGATACCAATTATTACAAACACAATAAATAAAAATAAGAATTTGGCTTTATTGAGGAAGTCTGACATCAAATGACTTTACTGAGGAAGCCTGACCTCTTGCACAAATGTTATTGGGATAACTTTTCTAATCTAATCTTATTATTTATATTCAAATACTTAAGGTTTAAATAGATTATACAACAAAACATTAAAAATAACTACCCACTAGTAGACTTCACTAATAAATAACTATAACTATCATTTAGGAAAATTGAAATAGAAATAATTACCCACTACTTAAATAACCCAATAATTTAAAAAACAATAAAATAAAAATAAAAAACCGTAAGACGGGACCACTTGGATAGGTTTCCTTCTTGATCTTCCTGTTAAGAGCAAATAATAGCATTGGTGAGAACGGAGAACCGAGAAAACCCGCCCTAACGTATGCAAAAAATAAATACAATATTGGAGGGAAGCTATATTTATAACTTATTTCTCATTATAATCTCTTATAATTATTTGTTGTAAATGATAGTTTAGAATAGTAATATAGAAGTCCCACATCGAGTATATCTGTTTGTATATAGTAATATAGAAGTCCCACATCGAGTATATCTGTTTGTATTTTCTTTCCTTTAAGTTATATAATAGACTCCGCTGTGTAGTTGATGTACACAGTATTATTTTCAAATGTTCCTCTCTTCTCTTTCGATATTCAACATGGTATCAGAGCCTCGCCGTCCCCCACTTTCTCTTGTGGATTCTCTTAGCACAGGTAGGTTGGGCCTGTTGCATCATCCACTCTTCAAGCCCAATGGGCTCTCGTGTGAGGGGGCGTGTTGAGATATATAGATATTCAACATGGTATCAAGAGCCTAAGGAACGTTTGAATTTTTTTTTTTTTTTTTTTTTTTTTCGGTGAACCCATTGTTCATCATAGTTTACAAATTTTTTTTTTTTTTTCCCGGAACTGTCTCGTTGTCAGTTTCCGGGTGATTGTGGAGGCGCGTGCAGACTCCGTTCCGGCCACAGCTGGTTGCGATTTTTTCGTCTTGCTGAGACGATTCTGGATCCGGTCTTATTTTTCTGATCCCTCTTCTTCCGGTTAGTTGTGTGATCAGTCTTTTTGGATTATTTTTTTTTTCCTCTACTCTTGATTATGGACTCTCCCGTCTCCAATGTTTCTGGGTCTCTGGCTGGTAATAAGTCTGAGAAGCAACCATCAGGTCCTACTACATCTATTGCTCCCACTGGTAATTCTTTTGTTGGAATCTCTCAGTTGCACTCTATAGGCCCTTGGACTCTTGATTCTGGGGCTTCTGATCACATTTCTGGTAATAAGTCCTTATTCACTTCCCTTTGTACTACTGGTTCTTTTCCCACTATTACTATGGCCAATGGGTCTCTGGTCCAATCACGGGGTATTGGCACGGTTCTTCTTTTACCTAATTTATCTCTGGATCATGTTCTCTATGTTCCAGATTCTCCTTTTAACTTACTTTCTATTAGTCGTTTGACAAAATCCATTGACTGTGTTGTTTCTTTTACTAAAACCTCTGTCATCTTTCAGGATCGGAGTTCGGGGAAGGAGATTATCAGAGGATGTGAGTCTCAAGGCCTCTATCAACTATTTCCATCTTATTCAGCCTGCTCCACTGTGGACTCTCCTCTTACTATACATGCTCGTCTGGGCCATCCTAGTCTTACAAAGCTTCAGAAGATGGTTCCACATTTATCGTCTCTTTCTAAATTAAATTGTGAGTCTTGTCAGTATGGGAAACATACTCGTAGTACGTTCCCAAGTCGTCTTAGCCGTCAAGCTGTTTCTCCTTTTTCTGTGGTCCACTCTGATATTTGGGGACCAAGTCGTCATTCTTCTACTTTAGGGTTTAAGTATTTTGTTACTTTTATTGATGATTATTCCAGGTGTACTTGGTTATTTTTAATGAAAAATCGGTCTGAGTTGTTTTCTATTTTTCAGTTATTTTACAATGAAATCAAAACTCAATTTGGTATTCCTATTCGTACTTTTCGTAGTGATAATGCATGTGAGTACTTATCTCATCAATTTCAACAATTCTTTTCATCTCATGGCATTCTCCATCAAACATCTTGCCCTTATACACCTCAACAAAATGGTGTAGCCGAGCGCAAGAATCGCCATCTGGTTGAAACCACTCGTGCCTTGTTAATTGATGGTAATGTTCCATACACATTCTGGGGTGATGCTATACTTACTGCATGCTATCTCATTAATCGCATGCCATCATCTGTTCTCAATCATAAGGTACCTCACTCTATTTTATTTCCCCATCAAACTTTATATCCTTTAACTCCACATGTGTTTGGTTCTACGTGTTTTGTTCATCATCTTGGTCTAGGTTTGGATAAATTAGCTCCCAAGTCTCATAAATGTGTTTTTCTGGGTTATCCTCGGTCTCAGAAGGGTTACCGTTGCTACTCTCCCACTTTACGTCGATACTTTATCTCGGCGGATGTCTCCTTTTTTGAATCAGTTCCCTTTTTTGGATCCTCTACTACTCCTGTGGATACTGATTCTGTACAGCCATCCTTCCCAAGTGACCTTCTTTACCTTCCGTCTTTACCCATCCATGTTTCTGACTCTCCTTCTATCACCTCTTCTGCTGATGAGATCGAGCCTAATTCGTCAGATGTATCCGTGGACTCACATTCAACTGCATCTCCTCCCACGGCTTCGGTCCCACCTTCGGATAGTGACCTTCCCATTGCTCTTCGTAAGGGTACTCGTGATACTCGCCCTCCGGCCAGGTATGCAGTCAATCTCAGTTATCATCGTCTTTCTCCATCATATTTTGCTTGCCTTTCCTCTTTGTCCTCTGTATCTGTCCCTAAGACTACAGGTGATGCACTTTCACATTCGGGATGGAGACAAGCTATGATTGATGAAATGAGTGCTCTTCATCATAATGGCACATGGGATCTGGTACCTCTTCCTTCTGGAAAATCTGTGGTTGGTTGCCGATGGATTTATGCTGTTAAGGTTGGACCTGATGGTCAAGTGGATCGTCTTAAAGCTCGCTTGGTGGCGAAGGGTTTCACTCAGGTCTTTGGCTTGGATTTTATTGATACTTTTTCTCCTGTGGCGAAAATGTCTACTGTTCGCCTTTTTATTGCCATGGCTGCTATTCGCCATTGGCCTCTCTACCAACTGGATATCAAGAATGCTTTTCTTCATGGTGATCTTGAGGAAGAAATTTATATGGAGCAACCTCCTGGATTTGTTGCTCAGGGGGAGTCAGGACTTGTTTGTCGTCTTCGTAAGTCTCTCTATGGCCTCAAACAATCTCCAAGAGCTTGGTTTGGTAAATTTAGCAGTGTTGTTCAACAATTTGGCATGACTCGGAGTGCAGCTGATCATTCTCTCTTTTTTCGTCATTCTGCTTCTGGTTCTATTTATCTGGTGGTATATGTGGATGACATTGTCATCACAGGCAGTGATCAACATGGGATCACTCGATTGAAACAACACTTATGTCATCATTTTCAGACTAAGGATCTTGGGAAACTTCGATACTTCTTAGGAATCGAGGTGGCCCAATCTAAATCTGGTGTTGTGATATCTCAGAGGAAATATGCTCTGGATATTCTTGAAGAAACTGCTCTGTTAAATTCAAAATCTATTGAAACTCCTATGGATCCAAGTATCAAGCTTCTACCAAATCAGGGGGAGCCCTTTTCAGATCCTGAGCAGTATAGAAGATTGGTTGGAAAATTGAACTACCTCACAGTCACTCGGCCTGATATTTCCTTTGCAGTTAGTGTTGTCAGTCAATTTCTCAATTCTCCATGTCAAGAACATTGGAATGCAGTCATTCGTATTCTTAAGTATATCAAGGCATCTCCAGGAAAAGGCCTTGAATATGAAGATAAAGGTCATGATCAATTGGTTGGGTACTGTGATGCTGATTGGGCTGGTTGTCCAACTGATAGGAGATCTACTTCTGGGTATTGTGTCTTTGTTGGAGGCAACTTGATTTCCTGGAAAAGTAAGAAACAAAGCGTAGTTTCCAGGTCAAGTGCTGAAGCAGAATACCGCTCCATGGCGACTACTACTTGCGAACTCATCTGGCTTAAACAACTTCTCAGAGAGCTTAAGTTTGGAGACACTGGACAGACAACTCTCATTTGTGATAATCAAGCAGCTCTACACATTTCATCAAATCCAGTGTTTCATGAAAGAACCAAACATATAGAAATAGATTGTCACTTTGTTCGAGAAAAGATTCTTGCTGGTGAAATTAAAACTAGCTTTGTACCCTCTAATGAGCAATTAGCAGATATGTTTACAAAATCTTTGAGGGGCCCTCGAATAGAGTTTATTTGTAACAAGCTTGGTGCATATGACCTATATGCTCCAGCTTGAGGGGGAGTGTTGTAAATGATAGTTTAGAATAGTAATATAGAAGTCCCACATCGAGTATATCTGTTTGTATATAGTAATATAGAAGTCCCACATCGAGTATATCTGTTTGTATTTTCTTTCCTTTAAGTTATATAATAGACTCCGCTGTGTAGTTGATGTACACAGTATTATTTTCAAATGTTCCTCTCTTCTCTTTCGATATTCAACAGATTTTATAATTCTCATATTGAAGGAGAATTGGAATCTTATGTTGTAGAGATAAAAAGCATGTAGGATCCATATATTAGAAAAAATTATATGTAGGACCCATGTCAGTACGGAAATCGAAGAGTGTGCAGGAAAATTGTAATTATCATGTTAAATGAGAATTATAAAACCCTTAATTGATCACATATAGATCAAAATTGTATGCGGTCATAGGATGTTGTTGCCTATCACTATCAGACCGCTAATCATGTTTAGCCTGAAAGATGCTAAGCTTTTAAAGGTCCCCGTGACATCTTTTTGATACAACATAATTAGGATAAACTACATTAAATCACACTCAATTTAGGTAATTTCACCTTGTACTTTCAATTAAACCAATTTATCCCCTCACACTGTCAAATCGGAATAATTAAATATGTTTATTTTTCTCTCTCAAAAAGATAGAGTCTGAAATAGCGATAAAAATACGTATAAAATTGAGAAATAATACTCTCATGCTACATGAAAGTAAATCATTTTTTCTTTTCTTTTTAAATATAAAATATGGGACCCATATTTAACTTCTGCTTACTTTTTTTCTCTTTAACAATCCTACAACATAAGAAAACTTAAACCCTATAAAATTGCCGCCATAAACCCCCTAGTTGGGTTTAATTAAAGGGGTTTATACTTCTTATACAACATAAGGAGAGCCTACTCATGTTAAACTCACATCATTTTGTGTGCTAATATTTTTAATTTTTTTATTTACTTTTTTCCAATGGGGCCCACCTGAGTATATGTGTTACAAAATTTCCCATCTTATGTTATATAAACCCCTTAATTAAATTGATATACTTAATTTTGCACAAAAAAGAAAAATTCTTTTATCAAATCTCAACCCATTGACAATTACCGCTGTCGCCCCGCTGCATTTGATGCCCACTTGTCCGTAAAGTAAAATCCATTTTACGTTTGTATTTAATATTTAAAAAAACATTTATTGATTTTTGAACAGCTTCTTTATATATATTAAAATGAATTTTTTAATCTCAAAAGTCAAAACCCATCTTAAAAAAGAAGTAAAACTTCTACTTGTTTTAGTCCTTTATCTTCTTTGGGCCACTAATGCTAAAACTTCAATTACAAATACTAAATGTCGATATGGGCCAGTTATGTTCATTTGGACTAATTCAATGGTAGGATAGACGAAATTTAAGGATAGGGTAAAAAATATTTGAATTAATAAATGACTAATCCTAATCAGACTTTATATTTGCTTATTCGATTAACTCATTGGTTTGTATTTTCAATTTGTTTATATAATTAAATTTTAAAAATATTAATTTAAAATATTTAAATAAAATTTATTAAAATTAAAATTAAATTGAATTACATTATTTAAAATTAATTGTTACTTTAAACTAATAAATATATATTTTAAAATAGTATTTCAGCGAACTTATTAAAAAATAATATTCATAATAATTAATTATGATCGTTTTGAAGTTATAAATTGATCTACATTAGCTGAGTTGAGTTAGGTTAAAGTTATTTTTATTTCAATTTTGTCTACGCAATTCACATATTTTTTTAAATCATTTTGGTTAGTCAGTCGGGTTTGTTTCATTTTAACACTATATATATTTGTTTAATGCCTTTGTCTCAATGTGGTATAAGGCTTTATTTGAAGTAAATGAAATTTTTAAAACGTGTTTCCTTGTCAGATATTTACTCGAATAAATAATTTATTTATTTGAGTACAATACTCTTAAATATGAATATATTGATATATAGTTTTTTTTTACAAAATAAAGTAATATTTTTTTAAACAAACACAAAATCAGCCTTCAAATTGTGATTTATAATTTTACTTTTTCATTTTTTTTCATTAAAATCATGATTGTAATTAATTCATGAATAAATGATTCAATCTTTCACATGAAATAATGTTAAAAGAAAGAGATATATTTTTCTTAGTTGTTTGGAAAGAAATTATTTCATGTTGTAGAAATAAAAGTATAAGTGAGACTCATATGTAAAAGGAGAGAAAACAAAAAATGGTGGGACCCAATCTCTTTTGTGTGTATAAAAAAATTATTTATCTTATGTAAAATGAGATAAACATAACTCCATAATAAAATATGAAAAAATCTATCCTTAATCACGTTTTGCACCTCTTTCTCAATCCGTCATGTGTCATTCTAAGTTCTAACCCCAAATATGGTAAAATATGTTTTTCGCGACTTTAAAGCAGTAATTTTATTCTATTTCTCTTTGACTCACGGGTCAATTAGCCGCCTATAGCAGGTCCCATTTACTTAAAGTTTGGGTCTTTTGGAGATTAATTCAAAAATATGAGGCAGAGAAAAGACATCTAGACAACTCCTTTCTACTCAAAGATGTCAAAAGCCATATATATCCTCACATCACAGTTGACAATTTTTGGTATAATTCTCTTCTCCCTTTCCAATGCGCTTTCAGACAAATCCACAAAATGAACAAAATTTTCCTCTTCTTTGTCCTCAAGCCCCTGATTCATTCATACATCTTCCTCTTGTTATTGTACATCCAAATCACAACCACTTCGTGTTCTCCGGATCCAAAGTTCGAAACATGTCAACCCAAAGCCTGCGGCAACAACCTAACTATAAGCTACCCCTTCTACATCCTAGGAATACAAGAACCCTTTTGTGGGTACCCAGGTTTCGGTCTCTCTTGTGCCAAAAATGGTTTTCCAATCCTCAATCTCTCTAATACCCAATACATCATCGATCAAATATTCTACAACAATCAGTCACTACGAGTGTCCAATGCTGTATTTTCAATTTCAACATCAAACACCACCAAAGGTTGTCTTCCTCCCACCCAGAACCTCACACTTCCAAATAACATGTTCCATCTTGCTCCGAACCACAAGGACATGATATTGTTCTTCGGCTGTGATTTACAATCGCTGCCCACAGGGATGCAAGAGCACAGAATCGGTTGTTCTGCAGAAAACGAAACGAGTTCGGTTGTGGCATTGTATAAGGATGATAAAAATCTAAGCTTTGCGTCAGATAAATGCAAGGGTGAGGTGGTGGATGCGATAGTGGAAGATGGGTATGGAGGGATTGAAGAGGCGCTGAGAAAAGGGTTCTGGTTGAATTGGACGGCCAGTGATTGCAACTTGTGCAGAAGCACTGGAGGGAGGTGCGGCTTCG
This sequence comes from Gastrolobium villosum, assembly GCA_032173675.1. Classification (NCBI taxonomy): domain Eukaryota; kingdom Viridiplantae; phylum Streptophyta; class Magnoliopsida; order Fabales; family Fabaceae; genus Gastrolobium; species Gastrolobium villosum. Next base: position 83,640 of record JAVKPL010002659.1, on the reverse strand, counting down.
ATTCTGATATATACACTTTCAGGTGCTACTGCACTGACAGAGTTCATGCTTCCAATTGTGCTCCAGGTTAGCCTCTCTTCTCTCTTGCGATGGCTCTGTATCATTTCACAACTTTTTTCAGTTTTCAAATCTCGAGATATATAGTACCACATTCGTTACTAAAGTGGACTTTATAAGGCTTTGTGCACTCCCAATCATTGAGCTAGTTTTTGGGTGGTGTATCCCAAGGTTTTTTGACATGGTATCAGAGTCTCACCGTCTTCCACTTCAAAGTGGAATTAAAATAAAAAACACAAAAGGTAAACCATAAATTGGGCGTGTGCATAATCCACGCTTCAAGCCTAAGGGCTCTGGTGTGAGGGGGAGTGTTGAGATATATAGTCTCTCATTGATTGTATGGCAACTAATGTGAAGTTTATAAGGCTTTGGGCACTCCCACCCTTTAAGCTAGCTTTTGAGGTGGTGTATTTTAAGGTTGTTTGACATCAAGTTTATGATGAATAGAGATTCATAGATAAGAGACTACATAACCCATTTCATTTGATTTGATTCACCACCATCATTCATGGTTTACTTGCTTTTAATAACCCTCTTTAAGTGGTTTCTAATTAGTTGTTGTTATTAAAATCACATGGAACATGCAATTGGTTACTCAAACTTTATAATTGCAACGGCTGTGTAGCATTAGTTTATAATAACATATAAAGATGTTAGAAGAACTAATTTAAAACTATTTAGCTGATATTCTAGGTGCTTTATTTATTCGTAGCTGTTTCTAGCTTTCCAATGTACGAAAAAGGTTGAATAGAGACTATACGGTATTTCAATATCACATTTACTCAACAAAAAACTCAATATCGCAGTTCTTTTATTTCAGTAGGCATAATTATGCTTATGTATTATTACACTAAGTGTCCTCAAACTTTTTCTAATTTATGATTGTGATGAACATAAGTTTAAGGAAGAAATAAGGCAAAAGAAAGAAATACATACACACACAGCATGATTAGTTGATGAGTTTACCTGTGTTCGATTCCCTTTATCCCATCCACTGTAAACAAATTAGCTATCATGTAAGGATACACAGCACACTTGCTCCAAGGATAGTAAGACCCAGATTTAAATTCCTTGTTCTGAGTTTTTAGTTCAGTTGACAAAAGATAGAGTGGGAGTAAATGCCAGTATATTTGTAGAAAGTATTAGTCAAGCCATAATTATTTTACTAAAGGGTTAGGATAAGTGAAATATAATATAAAATCATTTTTTGACCTTCACTTAATTAATATTGTGAAGTTTGGAATATGTATATTATGTATCCTTCAAGTCTAATAAATAGACTTTTGTTAAGGGAACGTGTTAAGAAAATATAATATAAAATTATTAATTGACCTCCACCTAATTACTAACATTTTTGGGTTGAATTGATTTTTTCTTTTTTGCATTACATGGAAATTGAACACACACCACTACACTACATACACCTGACACACACACCCCACACCACTAGGCTAATCCTAGTGGATCGGGTTGAATTGATTTTTTAACATTAGAAAACTTGTAGTATTGCAGATTTTTAATTTTTTATTAATTACAATAATCTTGTTGATCAAAACTAGTACTACTATATTTTTAAATTAATTTTAGTGTCGTAGATTTACGGTATTGAAATAAATAATTCGCACTTGTATTATTGCAAGTCGTTGATTAAGAACAGAGTTTGAATATTTCAAACATCTAGTTGTGTTTTCTTTTTTGAAATCCATGATTGTTACATTATCAATATTTTAGTGTGGTATTCAATTTTCATATATCCTCTCTAAGTTCTTTATTACATGTTTTAATGCACATATATTTTATTATTTTTGACCAGCAACGATTTTCTTAGGAAGCCTTCGATGTTGACGTGACTATTATTGAAATTCAGAAAAATAATTGCTTACAATATTCAGGCTACCATCCGTTTAAAAACATGAATTATTTAAAATAATTGCTTTTAAGAATTTGAAGACTTTGTGTGTCCTCGAACATAATAAACCCAATTTCTAATCTATCATACTTATTTTAGGTTCATTTTTTCTATTGTTATTTATATTAAATTCAAAATGACATTGTTTTAAAACAAAAATCAATATATTTTTATAATTATAATTTATTTCAGAATTATAATAGTCTTTCTTATTATAATTTTTTAATTTTTCAACTCAAAATGATATCATTTTAGGAGTAAATATAAATAATTTATGGGAAAACTATTCTCATGTTACATGGGATAAGTTTTCACTCCTACACATCATTCGATAACTGTACCATCTTTTTATTTTATTTTATTTTTTTAGGTGGTGGAGCCACAAATTTATCTATATGACATGAGATAAGTATGTTATTTGATATAAGATTAATAAAACTCATAATTTATCTATGTAGAAACCTTAAAACCTTATCTTCAAAAGAAAACATCCCCCCTCCCCCCCCCCCCCCCCCCCCCCCTCCCAAAAAAAAACACATACACACACCCACACAAATTTAGTATCTATTGGGCCTAACCTAACAATATGTCGATCCCACACCCCACACCACAATAAAACACACACACAAATTTAGTATCTATTGGGCCTAACCTAACAATATGTCGATAATGTAATAACAATTCTCCAAATATAACTAAACAGAAAATTTAATCACAGATGAATAATATTTTTTTGTTTATAGACACTCACACTTGATGCATCTATTCTAGGCACATGCTCTTGGTGCATCTGTATTAGGCTCTTGTACCGAACACATGTTTTTTGTTGATTTCTGCTGCAGGTATGCCCTGTTTCCTTTGTAAATCGTTTGGGTTAATATAAATTTACATTTTTTTTCCCAAAAAACTAGTGATTAAAGAAGAGAGAGAAAAAATATTAGAATAAATAATTATAAAATCACCACAGTAGATTCAACTTTGTATAGTTACGATACATGCTTATGATATTGGATTTTATAAGAGTTATGTTCTAAGAAAAATGATTGTGTAACGTTATAGTGATTCGTTTTGCTTGTCTTAATTTTTTTTTTGTTTCATTAAGTACGAGTTCTACAAAATATTCTGTAAGAATTTTTGTGTGTCATATTAAATAATAAATGCAAAGCCGTATGTTATTTCCCTTGCGATTTGTATATGTTAGATAAATAAAGTGTTTTTAGGGATCAACATCGATGACACCTTTTAGAGATAAGTAATATTTTTTTTAAGTAAATAAAAAATCATCATTTAGTATCATTGGGGTATGGTAGCTACGTTGACCGAGTTATTAAGTATTTATTTATGACTTTAATGTTTGTAAGGTGAATGTAGGTAAGTTATCTATATTAGCTACCAAAATGACGTCATTTTGTCTTAAAAAATTATAATATAAAAGACTATTATAATCCTGAAATAAATTATAATTACAAAAATTCCTTAATTTTCGTCCGAACCCTTACTTTATTCCCTACTAAATTTGTAATAAATGTTCAAAAGCCTATCAAATAGAAATAAAATGCATAGGATACACACCAGAATAATGTCCATTAAGTTTGAAAGAGGTTAATTTCCTTCGCCTTTGATTGTAAATTCCGAGATTTTCCTCGTATAAAGCTGAGAGAAGCGAGGAAATTATTGATTTCAACGTTTTTTATATTTACTTTTCATGTCCACTCACTCATTATTGTCTTTATTTAGCATACTTTTTCAATTAGAGAAGAACTTGTAGAAATAGCAGGCGTGTAATTTGATGATTTCACACACAAACACTGGGAGTGCTAGAAAATCTGATTGAGACACTGGAGAAATAAGTGAGGGTGGCCAGAAATTTGAAGCCAGTGATTATGACATGGGGCAGGTAAATGAAGACGAGACAACCTTGTGTACGCGTTTTCTCTCTAGACTCGTTGACCAAGTCACATTGAAGGTGAAGTGTGAACACTTACCGCTTAAAACGACGACCTGACCATTCCTTAACCTTGTCTTGTTCCGAAACACTTCCAACGTCATTAGGTGTTCTGTTTTTCTCTCTTTCTTTCCATTTTTTCAACCACAATGGCCCGTTTCTCTTTCAAAGTATCTGGACTCTGGAACTTTCAGTTTTTAATTTTTTTTTTTAAATCTTAATTTCCATGCACACAAGTTTTCTTAGTGTATTCATTCTGATTTGCATCGAGTGGACGGCTTAACAAGCATCCAAGACCAAGATAAGATTAAGGCGCAGAAGTGTATTTTTGAAGCAGTTTTAAGAGATTATAAAGAGTCAAGAAGTCAAGTCTTTGTGTTTCTTTCAATAGGGTTAATTGAGAATGAAATTGGTCTCACTTCACTAAAGGCCAGATATGTTTCTCTCAAGTGGTTTCCCTGCTTTCCCACCTCAACTTCCATCTTCCATCTTCCAATTCAACTGGCGTATCAAGAACTTCAAGTTTGTGTTATATTGGGAAGAAGAAGAAGAGTGTACAAATAAGTAAGACAAACTTCAGGTTACTTACTTTACAGAATCTAATCCCAGTTGAATTCTATTCGCTTTTTCCTCATAAAGTGGGGGAATTCAGGATGACCCCAGTTTATGAATTTCTCTTCGTTTTGTTTTGTCACCTTATAATGGTACTTTCCTTGGCTGCTGGAGATGGGAATGGCTACAAAGGAGAGTGCCCTCCTTCATTTCTTTGTGGATATGTTGGCAATATCAGCTTCCCTTTCACTACAACAGAACGCCAAGACTGTGGCTTATTGGCCATACACAATTGTGATGATCATCCACTGATGCCAAAAATGATCCAATTAGAGAGTGAAGGGAAATGGTTTGAGGTTATACGCGTTGAACAGGTTCCCGGTAGTACTACTGTCACAACTTTACAAGTTAGAGACGAAAATCTGTATAAACTTCTGCAATACAGAAATTGTGAAGCTTTTACAAACAATTATACTCTTCCTACCGGCTTCCATTTTGTTGCTTATCATTTCGGATTTAATGCAACGCTGTTCAGGTGCAACCACACCCTCCATGTCAGCCACCCAACATATATGTATAATTATACAAAGTGCAATGACTACGATCTCTATTACGGGCCAAAGATCACTGCTAATGATGCTTTGACAGCATGTACAAAGGTCCAGCTTCCAATTAAAGACGTGCCCGACTCTTATGACCCATTTACATTCGTAAATGCTGATATCAACGTTGTAGTAAAATTAACAGATGAATGTGCAAATTGTCACCATTTACAAGGAGGAAAGTGTCAACTTGACAGCAGAGGGAGTTTTTTGTGTGCCAATGGTATAGTGCAACAAAAACCCTCGAAACACAAGCACACTTGAATGCATTAAACTAATAGTAGTTGTTTTTATCTGGTTTCCACATTATAGGTTCTTAAATGTTTCCTTATAAATTTTTGAAACATTGTCTACTTTTCTGTAAAACACCCCAAGCCCCGTTCCTTCTCTTATACTAATCTGAATCATACAGCTAAAGAGAAGTGACATTTATGTGCCTAATCTATTTTCTTTCATGTTGTTTTGAATATTTGAAGGGCCGGCTTGGCTCAGCGGTAAGCTTACTTGCCGTGGTGTGTCAGGTCGCGGGTTCGAATCAGTCTCTCTGCAAAAAGCAGGGAAAAAACTGCCTAGAGTATTCCCTTCCCCAGACACTCACGAAGTGGGGTTTTGAACTGGGTCGGCCTTTGTTGTCTTCAATATTTCGAATTTAGTATTTACTACACTTGTTAGCTGATTTCCTGTTACTGTTGGATGGTAAGAGCTGAGTTCCATTGAATGACTGTCTAATATTATTTGTGCAACACTCAGAATTATTATCTGCATAGCTTTATTGTTGGTAATCCAAATCTGTATAGTTTGCTCTAAATTGTTTCTTCTAATTGCAGCTACAGCAAAGACAGGAAGGTCGAGTAGGAATGTCAAACTTATAGGTAATGTACCGGTTACATAACTTGATATTCCTTTTCGGCATATGACTTCAAATTCTTTGATCTTGAGTATGAAAGTTCATCAGCGTGTTGAATTCAAAGGATCTTAATTCAGATTTCCTTTCTTTTAACATCCTCATTGTTTTATTCTTTCTTCCAAAAGGATGAATACATTTTTTTAAGTATTTGTATAATTCTATACCAGGAAAGGGGAAGGAACTTTCCCTCTGATATGTTTCATACTATTCTTCAATTGATTTTATTTTTGGGGTCCGCTTAACAGGTTTAGGTGTTGGAATCCTAGGCATCTTGATAATTGGGTTGCTGTTGCTTTTTGTACTCTACAAACGAAAACGTGCTACCTCAGGTGGACACCTCCATTCAGGAAATTCTTATTCTGATTCCTCCTTAAATCCACGCTCAGAAAGTGGTAGTGTATACTTTGGAGTTCCACTCTTCTCCTACGAGAAGCTTAAAGAAGCAACAAACAATTTCGACCATACTAGAGAACTTGGAGATGGAGGCTTTGGTACTGTCTACTATGGTAGGCTTCCTAAAAACTACCCTATTAATTGACATACTAAATATACTCTTCCATCTTGTTGTGTAACTTATACTTTGATCTTTAAAACTCAGGGAAACTCCCAGATGGACGGGAAGTAGCTGTCAAACGCTTATATGAGCACAACTACAGGAGAGTACAACAGTTCATAAATGAAGTTGAGATCCTCACACGTTTGCGTCATAAAAATCTCGTGTCCCTCTATGGCTGCACTTCACGTCACAGCCGTGAACTACTGCTTGTGTATGAATATATTTCAAACGGAACCGTTGCTTGCCATCTTCATGGTGGATTAGCCAAGCCTGGCTTTCTACCGGGGTCTTTGCGAATTAAAATTGCCATAGAGACTGCTAGAGCGTTGGCCTATCTCCATGCTTCGGGTATCATTCACCGTGATGTGAAAACCAGCAACATACTACTTGACAGCAGTTTTTGTGTTAAAGTTGCAGATTTTGGACTTTCAAGACTATTCCCAGAGGATGTCACCCATGTCTCCACGGCACCACAAGGGACTCCAGGTTATGTTGATCCGGAATATCATCAATGTTATCAGCTTACTAACAAGAGTGATGTATACAGTTTTGGTGTTGTGCTCATTGAGCTTATATCATCTAAGCCTGCTGTTGATATAAACAGGAGTAAGGATGAGATTAACTTGTCAAATCTAGCCGTAAAGAAGATTCAAGAAAGTGCAATTGGTGAGCTGGTAGATCCTTCTATTGGTTTTGATTCAGATCAAGATGTTAAGAGGATGATGGTTTCAGTGGCAGAGTTGGCTTTTCAATGTTTGCAAAGGGACAAGGAATTGAGACCTTCCATGCAAGAAGTGTTGGATGAATTGTGTAGAATTGAATGTGGGAAGGATGAAGTGGCGCTTCAAGAGGAGGCAGATGTTCATGGTGTTGGAGTTTCTCACAGTAACGTGCATCCACCATTACCAGCTTCACCTTACTCTGATGAAGTTGGATTATTGAAAAATATGAAGCTGCCGACTTCACCGAACACTGTCACAGATAAATGGGAAAGTGAACGTACCACGCCTAATGTCAGTGGTTAATCACTTAGCTTATTATATCAATTGTTGATAATCCATTTTTACCTTATCAACTTTCAGCACTCATTGTTAGTTGAAAAAGTGAGTCAAAATATCATTAACGTCTCATCCATTTGTGTGGTTATTACTAGGATGATTATATTATACGGCATAGCGTAGTCAAGCACAGATTATATGAGAAAAACCAGTACGAAAATACCACAAAAAAGAAAAGAAAAGAAAAAGGTCTTAGGCGCAATGTTTGCTATGCATTCTATTAACTATCTGCATGTCACTGGATTTTTTAAGAAATTTGTATAAACAGATATATGAGAACAGCTAACATTTTTTAGTCATATCCTTAGAACGATACAAGAAGGGAAACCTTCGCATAGTTGTGGCCTTGTGTTAATGGAGCTTTATAGATTTAGGGTCATGCTTTTGCGCATTATTTGTATTCATATCTTTGGTGCTCAACCAAGCCATTTTTCATATTCTATCCTACTAAATTTTTTTTCTGACAGTTTCCCCGTAAACATGATGAGATTTGATTTGTATGAGAATTCAATTATCATGTTGTGACTCAATTAGTGGTGGGTCCCACATTTATTAAAAAGAAAAAAAGGAAAGAAAAGCTTTGCACGTAAATCGAAGGATCACAACAACATGATAATTGAATTCTTATGCAACATAAGAAAATATTTTCCCTTTATTTTAACCATGTATAATAGTTTTAGTATTTTTTTAGTATTTTTTTTTTTTTTGATAACAAGTATTTTTTTTTTTTGTTTTAAACAAAGTGGGAATAATGAATTTTTGTACAGACATCACAGTATAACAATACTCATTGATTAATTTGTCATTTTCTATTAAGAATAGACAAGTGTCTTTCTCATAGCCATTGAGAGAATTTACAAATAATAGAACCTTTAACGTAAAAAGTAAAAGAGTTTTCATTTTATCCTTTAACATAATACAACAAATTTTCTTACACTTATAATATTTTATAGGGCCCACATATTTTAAAATAAAAAAAAAATATCGCACGCAAAACGCATCTTTATTACATTACACAATCACTTTTCCTACAACATAATAAATATAAAACCCTAAGTAAAAACCCATTTCATTTGATGTATAATTCTATACATATTTTTATTATTTTTAAAGCCCGTTTGAACGGGGTATTTACAAAGCGTATTTTGAGCTACAATTTTTTTCCCCATATGGTGACACTTAATTAGGGGTGGCAAAATGGGTTAGCCCGCCTCGTCCCGCCACTTGAATTTGGATTGAGAATCCCAATCCGCCCCGTTTTATAATGGGTTGGCGGGTCAACACGTTTAAAAAATAAAAAATTATTAAAAATAAAAAATAAATTATATTTTATAAATATTATAATATTGCTTATTTTCATATTACATTCCTTTTAGTTTTTTTTTCAATCTTAAGTCTAAATGTATGCTAATATTTAGTTAGATATTCTTTACAAATTTGTTTTCATCTTCATACATAAATTACCTGTCATAAATAAAATTGTTCTTCTATACTTTTTCTAGAGAGTACTAAGATAACAAAAAATTAGAGATCACAAAAGAGAAAAAACAAATAAAATATTACCTAATAGTAATTTTTTTTTTGACCGGGCAGACCAACCCGCCCCGCCCGGCCGCCAACCCGTTTTGACCCACAACCTAACGCAACGGGTTGAGGCGGGCTAGTGGGTTGAAATATGTAACCCAACCCGTCCCGTTTTGGCGAGTTGACTCACCGGGTTTAACCCATATTGCCACCTCTACACTTAAGATACAAACTATCTAAATCTCTCACCACTAAATTAATCATAGTGACTTTTTTAGCTACTGATTTAATTTTAGTTTGATATGGAACGATTCTGTTAGCAATTATAACCAGAATTTAGACTCAAATTTAGTGGATGTAACATCCCGAGCATTGACGATGGCGGGGAGTGATCGCCAGTGCAAAGAAATACGGACAATGAGCGGCTCCTAACAGGCTTCCAGTGTGGGGTTACATGCATGGATGAATCGAATCGACACCCGAAAGAGAGGGATTCCAAAGACTGTACAGATGTGAGACTGCACGGTTTGGAATAGCTTATAAGAATTAATTGGTACTGCCTATGCTAACAAGATGCATCTTCTTTTCGGTCGCCCGGAATGCAAGAACTCCACAGTTAAGCGTGCTTGACTTGGAGCAATTCTGGGATGGGTGACCTCCTGGGAAGTTTTCACAGGAAGTGTGCGAGTGAGGAAAAAGCACACTGAAAAGTATCGTGTTAGTATGTGGGGATAGTCGTTGATTCTTGAAGCGGCCGGGCGTTACAAGTGGTATCAGAGCAGGCCTCTCTTCCAGTACGGTGTGGTTCGAGGACGAACCAGGCAGAAGCTGGTGGGCATGTAACATCCCGAGTATTGACGAGGGCAGAGAGTGATCCCCGGTGCAAAGAGGCACAGACAAGGAGCGGCTCCTAACAGGCTTCCAGTGTGGGGTTACATGCATGGATGAATCGAATCGACACCCGAAAGAGAGAGATTCCAAAGACGGTACAGATGTGAGACTGCACGGTTTAGAATAGCTTATAAGAATTAATTGGTACTACCTATACTAACAAGATGCATCTTCTTTTCGGTAGCCCGGAACGAAAGAACTCCACAGTTAACCGTGCTTGACTTGGAGCAATTCTGAGATGGGTGATCTACTGAGAAGTTTTCCCAAGAAGTGTGCGAGTGAGGAAAAAACACACTGAAAAGTCCCGTGTTAGTATGTGGGGATAGTCGTTGATTCTTGAAGCGGCCGGACGTTACAATGGAAAGAATAATTAGGTGACTGAATTAGAGCCGGGCACGGTCACTGATAATCAGCTGTGTAACTTTTTTGTATACATAATTAAAAGAATTTGGAAAATTTCAAAAAACGGTAACTTCCTTCATAATCATTTCCTCCCTTTCCAAAATTCTGAATCATTTACCTCCCTAACTTAATTTTTTTTTATCATTTATCCCCCAAATAAGAGGGATAAATGACAAAAAGACTTTAAGTCAGGGGGTAAGTGATAAAAAAAATCTACATAAGGATGTAAATGACTCAAAAAATTTGTGAGGGGTAAGTGATAATTAAGAAAACTCATAATTAGGAAAACTTATTTATTATGAAAAAATATTTCAAAAATCAAATTATTTAATGATTTAGCAATATGCTGTTAAAATATATTAAAATTAAGGGATTATTTTTTTATGTAACCGGTAATAATATATCTCATATTACGCTTACAAACTTAAATGAGTCCCATTGCATGGGAAAAGAGAAAAAAGAATTTGAAGTGGGTCTCACATCTTTTTGAGTATGTAGGAGAGATTTATTGTATCCTATCTAATGAGGTTAATATTTCCCTAAAATTAAACTGTATTATATAACCATCTACATCATTTAGGGAGCGTTCTCTATATAAGAAATTTTTCTTACGAGGAAAATACAATTACTAGGAGGAAAATACAATTACTAGGAATATGGTGCGAAAGTGAGTTTGGTAGGAAAGTTAAAAAAAAAAGTTGTTTAGTAGGTCAAAATTTTATAGGAAAAATTAGATTAAATTTTTTGAGTCTATGGTTGATTAAAGGTAAAATATGGATGAGAAAATGAGATAAAATCATCAAACTAACCCTTCGTAAATACAAAATATAACTCCCTCACTTTCTTGGATATTTGTATCCATTGCCTTTTTCTTATTTTTTGATTTGATAGAGTAATAAGAATACCACCCTCTAGGTGCAATTTTATACACAAACTAAGATTACGATACGGACAAATTTTTTAAAACCTTCTATCAAACATAATTAACTAAAAAATCCATCTCAACTTTTCCAATCATTTTAAAAGAAATCTCTTAGCAAAGATCCTTAAAGCAAAATATTTGGTTAGGTGCCTATCATCTGAACCGCCCCTCAAATAGTAGCCTTACGATTAAAATCAAATATAAGGATGGCTAAAATTCATGTGGCGGTGCCGAGAAATTCTGTCCTCATTTCCTTCCTTTTGTCTTCACAGACCAAACATTGCAATTTGCACGTCTAATTGGGAACTCCAGGTGCCACGAAATGAAGACATGAGTTTGTCAAATTCATGACGCGTTTTTCATACACAGTTTGTACACTTTTACCACTGACTTTGACCTTAGCCAAGTGCCAGTGCCACTGTCCATTCCCTCTAACGGAATAACTACTAAACACCTTCTCGTCACCTATTTCATTATGTAAGTGCCGAGTTTAATTTATGTGTTTTATAATTCTCATTTAACATGAGAATTCATTTTTTTCTATACACCATTCGATTTTCGTGCTAATATGGATTTCACATATAATTTTTTCTAATACATAGGTCCCACATACTTTTTATCTCTATAACATGAGATTTGAATTCTCATTCAATATGATAATTATAAAACCCTTAATTTATTCCCCCTCCCCCACCCTCTTTTAATAATCTTAAGAAAAAATCTCATTTTCAACCGCATGATTTATCATTTCAACTTTGTGATTTCAAATTTTCACTTACACTAATTGCGATTACAAAACTATATCACTTAAATCCTTCATAATCTTATAAATATAAAAATATTTACTTTTTTAAATATTTATTTCATATAATTATGATATTATCAAATAAAATTAGTAATTAAATATCAAATTAAAAAAATTTCAATTTATTTATTTTGAAATTAATTTATAAATTATCTTAATGTTTTTCTTTATTTTAGAAATATATTTAAAAATTAAAAAACATTACTTAATATTAATTAATACGTATTATCAAAATAAGATATTTAGTTTCTTTAGATAATTTTATTACTATATTGATTAAAAAATAGATAAAATAAAATAATATTTAATTTCAATTTATTTTCATGACAAAAATACACTTATTTTTTTATTTGCCTTAAATGCATTAGATGAGGATATAAAATAAAAAAAGGAAAAATAAATTGTTATATATGTATAAAATTATAAGGATATAATTGATATTATTATTAATTTAAATTAATTTAAATTTAAATAAATATTTTTTCGGTATATCATTTTAATTTATAATTAAAATTAATTTAAATTTAAATAAATATTTTTCGGGTATATCATTTTAATTTATAATATGATAATAATATAAGATAAAAGTTGAGAAAAATAAAAAATAATTATGTATATATAATATTACAAATGATTTAAGTGATATATATTTATAATTATAACGAGTGTAAGAGAAAATTTGAAACCACATAACGTTAAATGATAAATTATTTAACTAAAATGAGCTTTAATGACAAGTTTAAAACACCAATGAATTTTTACCAAAAAAAAAAAAAAAAAAAAAACCACAATGAATCAAATGATAAATCATAAAATCACAGTATGTGAAAATAAAGTTTTTCCCAATTTTAAACTCCATAATCTCGTTTGTATTCACTTCCAATCACCACTTTGCTGTAATATCATCACCAAGTCCCAATCTTCTTGTGAGCATGAGCAAAGGAGTAAAGTTCTAAGTTGCATAAAGTTCTAAGTTGCAATATTAAACTGTAAAATTGAATAGTCAATTCCTGTCTTTTGTGCTAATGTGCTGTTTCGTCAATGTGCTTAGTCCTTTTCTTTCGTACTTGGGATTTTGTATCACTCACACTTTGGGATAATTAAGAGGAACAGTGGCCAATAACGTGTTTGTATGACACGTACGGTTAATCTTTAGGGAAAAGGATCATTTTAAAGTTTTTGGACAAAAGAATTACTTGATTAAAGTTGATTGGATAAGTTTTTCCAAAATAATGCAGTCAAACATGTCACCTATGCTGACGGGACTAGTCCCGTCACTGATACTGACGGGACTCGTGTCACGTCAGCGCCACGTAGGCAGTCCAATTACCGTAAAGTTTCGGAAGGCCATAACTTGTGACTCGGGTATTCAAATCACATGATTTTTTTTTATTTCACATAACTTTTCGAGATCTACGTAATGACACCTCATTTGACATATTTTATCTTGCACAAACATAGTTTGAAGATCTTATGAATATACACTCTTGTGATTGTGGTACAATTGTTATAAATTCAAACTATGTTTGTGGGAGATAAAATATGTCAAATGAGATGTCATTGCGTAGATCTCAAAAAGTTATGTGAAATCAAAAAAAGAATCATGTGATTTGGATACCCGAGTCACAAGTTATGGCCTTCCGAAGTTTTACGGTAATCAGACTGCCTACGTGGCGCTGACGTGGCACGAGTCCTGTCAGTATAAGTGACGGGACTAGTCCCGTCAGCATAGGTGACATGTTTGACTGCATTACTTCCGAAAAACTTATTCAATCAACTTTAATCGGATAATTCTTTTGTCCAAAAATTTTAAAATGGTGCTTTAGCCTTAATCTTTATCTACCTCCCTTTTGTCATCAAGTCTTGCATGCTCATTTTCCAAGTCAACTGGCGTATCAAAGAAGTTCTTTTAATTGAGTTGATACAATGACATGTACATGTATATATTGCGGAGACAGTGTAAGAAAACACTTATCACAAGTCGTTGAGAGTTCATTACTTCTTTCTCATAAATTTGGGATGGCTCAAATTGATATGTTGTGCTTCGTGTTATTAACTAACCTTGTTGTGATTTTGTCCGGTGGTGGGTATGGAAATGGGTACCAACATAACTGTCCAGTCTCCTTTAATTGTGGGGATATTGGGCCTTTCTTTTACCCTTTCACGAAAGCAGAACAACCACTCTGTGGCTTGCTACAGATACAAGACTGTGATGGTGATCATCATTCACCCAAAAAGATCCAACTTCAGATGAATGGAAAAAGCAAAGTGCTTAATGTTACGGGCGTCGTTCCACCAAATAAGATTACGCTTTTAGATGAAGATCTTCACCAGCGGTTGAAAGACCAAACTTGTGAAACATTGAACAATAATTATACTCTTTCATCCCCTTCTCCTTTGTTTTCTGTTTATATCAAATGGAACGTGACACTGTTCCGATGCAAACACGACCTCAATATCAAGCCCCCTGTAAGTTATGTTCAACACAAATGCTATGATTTCGATATCTATTATGATGGCAGTCTCTCTCCTAATTATACTAATGAGGAGGAGGAGGAGGTCCATGGATCTTTCTCATCATGTTCAGCTCTTCAGTTTCCAAGTAAAGACCTCTCTGACACCAAAGACATTCAATCGTTTGTATCTAGTCAGATGGTTGTTGAAATAGTATTATCTCATGATTGTGATGAGTGCTGCCATCACAGTCGAGGCCAATGTCGCCTTGACACCAATAAAAGTTTCTACTGTGACCGAGGTACGTTTCAGATCATTTTATCATATATTCCACCGAAATATCTATGGTACTATTGCTGTACCATTTACTCAATGTATCAATTCAATAAAAAATGAAGAATGATTGTTATATTTGTATGGAAAGAAGAAAAAAATATTTTTTTAATCCAAGTATCACTTATTGAATGACAGATGTATTTATTACAAATGTAAAGAAGATGATCTCATATTCCACATCAATTGTTGCTAGCATCATAGCTTTTAGATCATATTTTGACTAATTTGACCCTAATCCTTTATTTCTTTATTGTTTACTAAAAAAATTTCTTCAATTAACTTCTGCTGCAGAACCAGAGAGTAAAAATTTAAAGCTGCTACTCGGACTTGGGATAGGTACTCTACTTAATTTTTTAATAGATATTCAGGAGTGAGAGATCATATTGATGATCAAAATATCATATCTTATAAAGTTATGTCACATTAAAAGTTTGAATTTCCCTAACTACAGGTTTAAGTTTTACACTGCTGTGCATTCTGATAATTGGATACTTCTTGAAACGAAAACATGCTACTTCAGACCCCCAACAACACCACCAATCAAGAAGCACACATACTGATGTAATTGATCCCCACTCAAATCCAGACCCAGAAGATGGCAGAGTTTACTTTGGAATCCCTCTCTTCTCTTACAAGGAGCTAGAAGAAGCTACAAATAATTTCCACCAAGCCAGCCAAATTGGAAGTGGAGGCTTTGGAAAAGTTTACTATGGTAAACCATTCCCACACTTTATTCTCTCGATTGGAACATTCATTGATTGTGCTTCTACTTCCATCATGTTGAATAACTAGTTATCTGATCTTTAACAACCAGGAAAACTGCGAGATGGACGGGAAGTTGCTGTCAAGCGCTTATATGAGCACAACTACAGGAGAGTAGAACAGTTCATAAATGAAGTTGAGATCCTCACACGTTTGCGTCACATAAATCTTGTGTCTCTCTATGGCTGCACTTCACGTCACAGTCAAGAACTACTGCTTGTGTATGAATATGTTCCAAATGGAACTGTTGCTTGTCATCTTCACGGGGATTTAGCAAGGTCTGGCACGGTGCCTTGGCATGCAAGAATGAAAATTGCCATAGAGACAGCAAGTTCATTAGCCTATCTACATGCTTCTGACATCATCCACCGTGATGTGAAAACCAAAAACCTTCTCCTTACCCACAGTTTCAGTGTTAAAGTTGCAGATTTTGGCCTTTCAAAGTTACTTCCCAGCGATGTCACCCATGCCTCCACAGCACCACAGGGGACCCCCGGTTATGTTGACCCTGAATATCACCAATGCTATCAGCTTACTAGCAAGAGTGATGTATATAGTTTTGGAGTTGTGCTCATTGAGCTGATATCATCTAAGCCTGCTGTTGACATGAGTAGGCATAGGGATGAGATTAACTTGTCAAACCTGGCCATAAAGAAGATTCAAAAAAGTGCTTTCAGTGAGCTTGTAGATCCTTCTCTTGGTTTTGATTCAGACAAAGAGGTTAAGAGGATGATAGTTTCGGTGGCGGAATTGGCTTTTCAATGTTTGCAAATGGACAAGGAATGGAGACCTTCCATGGATGAGGTTTTGAAGGTGCTGATGAGAATTGAAAGTGGGAAGGTTGAACCTGAGCATCTAGAGGAAGTAGATTTACGTCCACCATCTCCACCTTCACCAGATTGTGATGAGATTGGATTATTGGAAAAAATGATGCACACGCCTTCACCAAAAGCCGTGACTGATAGATGGGATAGTGAATCTACTACACCAAATGTCAGTGGTTCATAGCATAGCCTTGCACTGTAGCACACCAGCCCAAGCATGCATATCAATTTATTCATCTAATGTTCATATAATTACCGTTGTTACATCTTTTATATTTTTTGTTTGTTAGTATTCTGTAGTAACCACCTAGAGCATAAATATATATATATATATATATATATATATATATATATATATATATATATATATCTATCATTTAACCTGACCACAAAATTTTTTCTACACTCACATCATTTTGTGGGACCCACAACAAAAAAATTAATTTCTGGCACGCAAAATGAATTTCTATAACATAACATTTTCTACACTCACAACATTTTGTGGGGCCCGCAGCAAAAAAAACTCCGGCACGCAAAACGAATCTCTATAACATAACAGAATCACTTTTCCTACAACATAACTCTTATAAATATAACATAACTCTTACAACATAACCCTATATATATATATAAAAGGAATTGTTTACAAATTTTTTTTGTAAATTACACTAAGTATGACCGATCATACATTCTTAATTGAAATATGACCGGTCATACTTCATCTAGTTTGTAAGAGTTTGTAAATAAAAAATTTATAAATATAACCTTCCCATATATATATATATATATATATATATATATATATATATATATATATATATATATATATGAGGTAGGATCCTTTAACACCTCATCTGAGAACCGTTAGATAAAAAAAGATCAATTGTGTCACATGCTCACAAATCAGAGTCGTTGATCTTTTTTGATCTAACGGCTCTCCGTAGGGGTGGCAATACAGGTTTTGACCCGCGGGTTGACCCGTGACACGACCCGTCAAAATGCGTGTCGTGTCAACCCGCGGGTCATTACGAGTCGTGTACGGGTTGTGTAAATGTGACCCTTTTTTTCCGTGTCGGGTCACGTGTCAACCCGCGGGTCAACGTGTCAACCCGCACAACGTCATTTTTTAATTTTCAAATAAATATTTTATTATATTATTATTTTTATTCATTTATATATTGATATATATAGTCATTGTTTAGTATAAAAAAGAATATAATGAACTAAAAATCTCAAAAAACAGAAGCTAATCTATTTTTAATTTTTTTATTGTTTTTAATTTATTTATTTTTCAAAAAATCTCTTTTATTTTTTAAATTTTAAATTTTGCGGGTCGTGTCGTGTCGACCCGTGATCCGCAGCGGGTCGTGTCAGGGTTCGTGTTTTGTGACCCGTTTACAAAACGTGTCGTGTCAGGGTCGTGTCAAATAGTGTACGGGTCAAAAACGTGCCGTGTCGTGTCGTGTCGGGTTGACCCGTATTGCCACCCCTAGCTCTCCGGTGCCAGCGCACTCTCGGCGCCGACAAGGACATCGGAAGTTCACATCCCCGTTAAGGAGCTGCTCGAGCAAACCGACGATGGAAAATCCTTCCAGCACGTCAGTTACCAGCTCTCAGATGAGGTGTCAAATTTCAAATTTAACACTGGTATCAAAAAATCCTACATCTATATATATATATATATATATATATATATATATATATATATAGGGTTTTATAAGAGTTATGTTGTAGGAAAATGATTGTGTAATGTTATAGAGATTCGTTTTGCGTGCCAGAGTTTTTTTTTTTTTTTGCTGTGGACCCCACAAAATGTTGTGAGTGTAGGAAAGTTTTTCTGGTCATGTTAAATGATAGATGATAAACCCATATATATATATATGAGAAAAGTGTTTGTCATTTTAAATGACAGAAAGTTATGTCATTTCAAGAGAGATACAGACACAGAAAATTTGAATTTTAAAAAACTCACTTTCTCTCTCCCATGATTTCCGTTTTTCTGTGTCTATCTCTTATAAAATGATATAACTTGTGTCATTTAAAATGACAAACACCAAACTATATATATATATATGTTTTGGTATAGAGCCACCTAGACTATATAAGTAAGGTGCTGTGGAAAATTGACATGGAGAAGAAAATTACTCTAATCTCTCTCTCTCTCTCATCTTTTCTCTCTGTGCATGTAACCTCTTCTCTTCCCTCTTCCCTCTTACTCTAACTTTCTTTTCCCCATTCCTTCTTTTCTTCGTAGAACTCTTAAAATAACTGCTACAACACTGCTTAGGGTTTAACTGCAGTTATCATTTTAATAAAATGAGTTCAAATATCATATATCTTTCTTCCCATCCAATACAGGATGGGAAGAAATATGCTATGCGGCACATCATAGTCCTTTCAACAATGAGAACCAAACTAATTATGGCATAATGAAAAGTCAATGATGCTAAAACCATATTTTAGTTTTAAGGGAAAATATTAGCAATGTCCAGTGGTTGGTTTTTTTTATTATCAGATATGTCCAGTGGTTGATGTAAATATTTTTTATTTAAAAAACTTGACAAAAAATTTTTTTGTCAAAAAGTTTAACGAAAATGTTTCCATCGAAAACTTTCAACGGAATTTAAATTATGTAAAGAACTTTGATGAAATTTTTTTCTGTAAAATATTCGATGAAAATGTGTTTAGTTGAAAATTTTGATGGAAATATTTTTCGTCAAAACATTCGATAAATATGTTTTTTTTGTGAAATATTTTGAGGTAAATGTTTTCATGAAATTTAAATTTCGTAAAGAATTTTGACACAAAAAAAATTTCGTCAAATTTTTTTATAGAAATGTTTTTAGTCACAAATTTTGATGAAAGTATTTTTTGTCAAAATTTTGATGGAAGTGTTTTTTGTAAACATTTTGATGGAAATATTTTTCGTCAATAATTTCTGTCGATATTTAAGACTTTTCTAATAATGTCACTTTAAAAATGATTCACCGTTATGTAGTTTTCTTATTTTTATGTTAAGGGTAGATAAGTAATTTTTAATATTTTTCCCCTCAAATCCCCAAAATTGGGGGAACTTTAATATGAGAATTTGAATTTTCCTACCCACTATTCGATTTCTGTGCCACCGCAGGTCTTACACATAATTCTTTCTAACATACAGGTCTCACATGCTCTTTATCTCTACAACATGAGAATTCAATTCTTAATGAGAAATATAAAACCTTTTTTATATATCTTGCATTTATGAAGATAGATTTTATTTGCGCAAAAAAATTATTTTCTTTTATCTTCTGTGCTTTATTTTCGTCCTCCTTTTTTTTTTTTTGGTAAAAGTCGTCCTCCTCTTTAATCCTCCAATAAACTTAAAAAACTCAGCATTGTGGATCTTTCAGCTGTAAAAATATCATATAATCTTCATTTCTTTCCACACAAGTTTTTTTATTAGTCTTCTCTTCGCCGTCGTGTACAAGTTTAACAAGTGTCAAAAGAATAATCCAGACCTTCAAATCAACGGTAGCTTTGAAAACGTAAGAGCAAAGGAATCAAGATTTTCCTAGTCAATTGGAAAGGAAATTTCTTTTTGTTTTTAATAGCACTACTTCAGAATTGAGTTGAAATGAAATGGGAAAAGAGTACAAAAAACAGGGGGACAAAACCCAAAACAACACAGAAGGAGCATGTAGCATCACGAGTCAACAAAAAGGTTAATAACACCCGCTCAAAATCTTGAATTGGTCGTCTCACTTCTTCGTTGGATTGATTGAGTGGAATTCTTTGGCGCAGGACTTAGATTTCTCACACGACAACCCGTTCACTATCGTTTACTAACTTAGTTTACTCGTCTTTTATTGTCATTTTCCAAGTCAACTTGCGTAACAAGCAGTTCAAAATGATTATATATTTTGTAAGTTATAAAACATGGTACAACACGCTTTCATTAGAGAATTATGTTCTTTAATACTTAGAATTAGTTACCATCTATACTCATTTCTTTTCTTAGGTGCATCGCATGCTTTCCATTAATGTCATAATTATCCTCCCCTGACAATTCTCAACATTCAAAATGGCATTCCTTTTAATGTTCAAATCATTAATTTTATCCCAGCTTGTGCTTCTTCTTGTTTCAGCTCACGATGGAAAGTGTCCACCCTCTTTTGAATGTGGATATCTTGGGCAGATCAATTTCCCTTTCACAATCACTCAACGCCAAGACTGTGGCGTATTGGCTATACATGGCTGTGATCATAAGGATCCCGCGGCTCCCAAAACCATCCAACTGAGCAATACAACAACAACAACACGGTTTCCTATTGTTACAAACGTGGATGATAAAACCATAACGATCGCAGATTATGTTCTACGGAAGAATTTGATATCAAAAAGTTGCAAAACCTTCAACAATTATACTCTTCCTCCCACCTCTCCTTTAGCTTCTTTCCACATCAAATACAATATAACTATGTTCAGATGCAATCACTCTCTCACTGTCACCATTCCCAAATTTTATAACTACTCAAACTGCTCTGACTACAATATCTACTACTATAGCCCTCCAAATACTGTACAAGCTCCTGGTTTCAAGTTGCCAAGCTCTTTAGCACCGTGTTCAATTTTTCAGCTTGCAGTGAGAGACCAGTCTTCTAGCGACCCCTTTGATTTTCTATCTCCACAGCTCTTAATTGAAGTACAATTATCTGATGATTGCCACAAATGTCATCACCATGAAAGAGGCCAATGCCAACTTAACAACGAAGGAAAATTCTATTGCTGGAAAGGTATGCACAGATACGCAAATAATTCAGCTTACAACAAATGAGTAATGACCTTTAATAAAGGATACCAGCTTACTAACTCTATTCTTTGCTCTAAATTAATTGGTTTCATTAGTTTCTGCTGCAGATGATAAAAGTTTGGCGTGGAAGTTAGCACTTGGTAATGTTCCTTTGACATAATATTTTATTGAATTTTGGCATGTGACTTCGAATTTAATGATCTTGAGCATCATACATTGCATGTCTCTTTATACCCTGGCTTTTTTTTTTACTCCCTTTATAACTCCCTATGACGAATTCTTAATATTTGCCTCATTTCAACCTTCCATGACGATGCTAGAAGACATAGTCATGCAATTGCAATTAGTCGAAAAGATTCAAATTTCCCTTTTGCATGTTCTTCAACATAATCCTCAATTAATAGGATTTCTTCCCCTTTATTGGTTTCTAGGTATTGGACTCCCTGGCATTATTATTATAATTGGTTTGCTGATTATATGGTACTACAAACCAAGATGGGTTCCTGGTTTCTACTCAAATCCATACCCTGAGACGGGCAGTGTTTACTTTGGGGTTCCTATCTTCTCTTATAAGGATCTTGAAGTAGCAACCAAAAAATTTGACCCTTCAAGAGAACTCGGAGAAGGGGGATTTGGAACTGTTTACTATGGTATGTGTCAATCAAATTCCACCTTCTATAAACATTAGGTTCAAAATTTATCTTCCATGCAGTTAAATATAACTCTTGCTATCATCTCTAACAACTAGGAAAACTCCAAGATGGACGTGAAGTTGCCGTGAAGCGCCTATATGAGCACAACTATAGGCGAGTAGAGCAGTTCATGAATGAAATCAAGATCCTCACTCGCTTGCGCCACAGAAATCTAGTGTCCCTCTATGGCTGCACTTCACGTCACTCCCGTGAACTATTGCTTGTGTATGAATACATCTCAAATGGGACAGTGGCCAGTCACCTCCATCATGAATCAACACACCCAGGTTTTTTGCCATGGCCTATCAGAATGAAAGTTGCCTCAGAGACTGCTACTGCATTGGCTTATCTCCATGCTTCTGAAATCATTCACCGTGATGTGAAAACAAACAACATTCTCCTCGACAACACTTTCTGTGTTAAAGTTGCAGATTTTGGACTATCAAGACTGTTCCCCAATGATGTCACCCATGTCTCAACAGCTCCACAAGGAACCCCAGGTTATGTGGATCCAGAATATCACCAATGCTACCAGCTTACAAGTAAGAGTGATGTGTATAGCTTTGGGGTTGTGCTTATTGAGCTAATATCATCCATGCCAGCTGTTGATATGACAAGGCATAAGGATGAGATAAACTTGGCAAATCTAGCTATAAACAAGATTCAAAAGAATGCAATTGGTGAGCTGGTAGATCCTTCCCTTGGTTTTGAGTCAGATAGCGATGTTAAAAGCAAAATAGTTTCGGTTGCAGAATTGGCTTTTCAGTGTTTGCAACGGGACAAGGAACTGAGACCCTCCATGGATGAGGTTTTGGAGGTGCTGAGGAGAATTGAAAGTGGGAAGGATGAGACAGCGATATCACCACCTTCACCAGATCATGATGAGGTGAAATTGTTGAGGGACATGAAGTCAACACCTTCGCCCAAGGCAGTGACAGATAAATGGGATAGTGAATCCACTACTCCTAATGTCAGTGGTCAATAGTCAATAGTCAATATTGAATTAATGCAATATGTAACTTATTTATTTTTCCACGTATAATGTTGAATTCAATCTCTGCAAAACCATTTGCATTCCTAATTCAATTCCAACCATAAGATGAGCGTTTACAATGTTTTCATGATAGAGGGCAATGTCGACTCGACAGCAAATGAAAAATTTTAATGCGCCGAAAGGTATATAATCAAACGTTGTAGAAACAGTTCATAGGCACTTTATGGTCAACACATGAATGGTTGGGTGTCACTAGAAAATTATGTACATTTGCTAATATTCATTTTATTTTATTTTTATTATATAAAAGAAAAGAAAAGAAGAGACATGGGAAAATGGTCCAGTGGTACTCGTAATTCCATGGTGATCAGTCATAATCTTTGAAATGTCAAAGAGAGATAGTAAAAGAAAGTAAAGGAAGGTAATGAATGTGTTTGGAAGAAAAAGATACAACCATTCCCAAAACAGATCCCATGCTTGTTAGAAGCAATCAACCACCTTTGTCCCCTCACAATTAACATTCAAATTCAAACTCACTAACTCATCATCACACACTTCCTTTTATTATATTAGAGTTGAGACAGAGAGAGCATCAACAACTCAGCTACAGAGTCTTGAGAATCGAGATGGCCACGCTCCAGAAATTCAAGTTCTTGGCGATGCAGTGCGGCGTGGCTCAGAGCCCGACCCAAAGCCCGAGGACAAGCCCACTGGTTCAGCTCCGGCAGCCCAAAACCACTCTGCGGACTCTTCTTTGCCTGAGCCCATCACCTCGCCGGCAAGAACACGTGTTGGAGAAGAAAGAGAAGGATCCTATGCGGAGACACTCACTCAAGGACCTCTTCGTGTCTTCCCCGCCAAGACAGGAGGAGGAGCAGCTGCATGCTTCTACTCCAATGTTGGGCTCTCTTGCGGTTGGGAACACGGGCCTTGTCGGGTCGGATATTTGGAGGTACCGACCCGGTTCAACCAACCCGGTTTCGAGTGGTTTTCGTTGCAGGTCGTTACTGAAAAGGAAATCTTGGCGCCCTCTGCTCCTAGCTATTCCCGAATAAGTCAAATCAGTGCAATTTCAACCTGATATCATCTTGATATTTTGTTCCGAATTTTAGTCCATTTAATATATTAAAAAGTTTGGTTCTCCATTTATGTCTTTTTAATATATAAGTATAATCGCATTTGAGTTTTGATGAGGGTTCCTCAATGTGTATTATTTTGGTTATGGTATTTTGTGATATGAGATATCAATCAGATTGTCAGTTTACATGTATCAAACTCTTCAGGTGGATTAAGATGAATATTAATAAATTTGAATTATTTGTCCGAGTTTAATTTATTCAAAATCCTATTGTGCTGTGGAAAAGGGGTTCTTTGTTCTTCTTTTTAGGAAGAATTTGGATTGAAAAGGTTAAATTGGAATTGGGTAAAGAGAGGCGTGTGATGTGATAGATACGTCATGAGTTGGGAGAGAGATGAGTACTTTCTTAAAGCATCCACAACTCAAGCAATGGCTTTGGTCTTGTTTAGCATTTAAAAAACTTTTACTGTTTTGGTTTGAAACCTAATAAATCCGTTCTTTAGAATTTGAGGCGGGAATTAGAACATAGTTCTTGACAAGCTATGGACTCATTTGATAAGATTTTCATTTACACTACCTCCTTGCAATTAAATTTCTCTCTAAATTTGTAATGGTTCAACATCAAAATGTGTATGCACAAACACAAATACAAATACGAAGAAGATCGTGGTTTTGTAACCACAAATAAAAAAACACGTGCTTTCGGAAGATCTTATTCCTCTTATGTGATTCCCCTTCAAACATAAATATCTAAAGATACGAAGCTGTGACATATTGATATAGAATAACGGTGTTCCCAAACACGCACCGGCAAGATGGTTTGTATCGAAGTTCATGTTGACAAAAGCTAATTGAACCAAATTGTTATCCTTGTCATAATTTCCATGTAACCCCCCCCCCCCAAGCCATGGGGAGTTAAATTCACAGGAAACGAGTTAATGATAATTAATTAATCAAATTATTTATTTATTATTTATTTATTTAACCTTGCCAATCCTTCTGGCCCGACATCTTGTTAGTCGTGAAGGCTTGGCGATTGAATAATTGCCCCTAACAGTCGCAGATAATGACAATCCCAGCCAGCAGCTATTATAAAGAAAATGCACTTGTGATTCCAACGTATGGCCTACAGCCTTTATTTGACAGCGATCAAGTAATTGAATGGACATGATCATATTCACACAAAAGACATTGAACAACATCAAGTTACAAACACGAAAGCAAAGAAAAGTCAAATGCATATCCTCTCAACCCTCCTATATGTCTATAAAACCATGGGGTATAGATGTATCCTGAGCCAAAAAGTTGAAAAAATATTAAGTGATGTAGGCCCATTTTTATATTTGGTGGTCCCTCTCATATGAATGAATTTTTCCTTTCATTTTTGTCTCTCTCATTTTTTTTTCTTTTTCCATTTTGCCCTCCTATTTTGTGAGAAGGAGCACCACAAATTTTATGGGCCACAAGCACTACATTTCTTCTCCAAAAAGTTAGGAGATCATAGACATGTTATATACTTTAGTATAATTACAGCACTAAGAAGCACCCACTTACTCAGAGTCCGGTCTTAAAATCTCATATGGATTTGTTGAAATTTCTGTTAGGATTAAGAGATACAATAAAAAATTTCATATGCTTCTTCTTAACATTTAAGGTTTTTAGAGAATTATTAGTTGCATGACAATTAGCCGTACGTAGTGAGTTGATTCCAACCTATGATGCACCGACACGGGACACGACACGACACTCCGACACGTTAATTCTAAAAAATGTTAAATTCCGACACATTGGGACACGTTTTGATATTAAAAAATATTTTTAATATATATAATATAGTTTACATTTAATACATATAGCAACTCATAATAAATCATATAATTAATCAAATATTCAAATTCCATAACATAAACATTAAGCAAAAATAATAGAACATCCCAAGAGTATAGAGTGTAGACCACTCACAAGTTCAATTATTTTCATCTCCATCTTTAATAATCATAACCTCTATCTCTGGCTCATCAAGGGAAAGACTAGCAAATTGAAGATCTCCAACATCATCAAGTGAATCGAATGTATCTCCAGCAATATCTCACATTTGAGTTGCTCCTTGTGCATAACTAGGAGTCTTTCTTGATAAGAGTCGAAGATTGCTATGCACATAAACCAAGTCTTCAGCACGTTTTGGAGTGATTTTATTCCTCTTGATGGAATGCACAAAAGAATAAGTACTCCAATTGCGTTCAGCACATGATGAAGAGGAGGGTTGTTGCACAAGTCTCAATGCTATTTTTTGCAGTGTAAAAGTACCATAAAGTAGCCACCAAGATTTCGGATCCATATTGTATTGAGTGTTGATGGCATCAAAATCGCCAAAGGTTCCACTATTGCTAATAAAATCTGCATACTCCAAACTAATCCAGCCTCGGTCCTCCATGCCAGGAAAGAATCTCCTTAAACATTTTTGTCGCTCTTGAGTAAGCTCTAAATCCATGTGTGGAGGAACTCGACTAGAATCTTCCTGAAGCCATTGTTGACTATAGTATCTAAAAGAGAAGGAAAACAAATCAACAACTTGTCAAATTATATCTAGAGGAGTATTAATTTTAAACTGAATCATATTTAAAAACTAACTTGGGATTCAAAGCATGTGCCAAACAATGCAGTGGAGTTGAATTTTTTGTCCAACGATCCACAAGAATGCGATGCACCACATCATAAAAAGAGGAGCTCTCTTCCATCCCCTTCCCCTCTTTATGGTATATAACTTTCTTCACTTTCACAATCATTGAATCCCACATATCATATATCAAGTGAAAACAAGCTCCATCAGTGTCACAAGCTCTGATCATATCATAAAAACAGGTTGTATGCATCAAATTTTTCAAACAGCAAAATCAAACATGTGCGTATAGCAACAGCCAACAAGTATAGAGGATGTTACCCAAACTAGTATTCAGGTACAGCAACAAGTTATAACTTGTAATTGTTGGAACAAACTGTAAAATCAGATTGAGGATGTTAGCATGTTTGTAAGAAGAGAGGCAACGAAGAAGAAAATAAAACCAGAATAGTTGAACACGATGAAGAAGACAAGCGATGCCCACCGAGCTGTACCGTGTTCACCTTGAAGGGTTGGTTGAGAATGAAGAACACATCTCGAAGAGCATTGACATACGACAAGGTGAGGAAGAACGACGGAAGGGGGTCTGGTCTGATTTAGGCTCAAAATTGTTCGTTTTTTTTTATATTTTTTTTAAATTATTTTAATTTTATAAAAATGTCAAAAAAATTACATTTGTACCCTTTGACCGTGTCGGACACGGTCAAAGTCGCGTGTCGGGATAGTCAACGTGTCGAAAAAATCAACTACGTGTCGGAACGTGTTGGTATCCGACACTCATTTTTCTCCAAATTTGACGTATCGGTGCTTTGCAGATTCCAACCATCAAAACCCAATTAGTCGGTTTTTATTTTATTTCCCAATCATTTCATTATAAATTTAATTAGTCCGGTTGGAATTTTCTTCTTTTCATGCTCCTTAATGTTTGTATATATTTTTTTGGGATTTATTATTCTTATGTTACATAAGAAAAAAGTTTATCTTCTACACATACAAATTTAAGATAGGTCCCACTTTAATTTTTTTTCTCCTCCTGAAAGTAGACTCCACTTGCATACTTGCATTAAATGAGTCTGTAGGAGATAATAGTTATCTCCTACTGCATAAGAAAATTATTACCTATATTTTTTTCGATTCTCCCTTGAACTTTGTTATTAGGTTAAGATATCATATCCAATTTCACTTATAAGGATATTTTAATGTGTTTAAATATGATATATTTTCAATTTTTTAATATCACGACACATTTTTTATCTGATGTTATGATATATTGTTAACAAAAAGTTAGGTTTTTATTAGAGAAATATAATATAAATTTTTTAATATATTTTCACCTAACAACTTAAATTTTCGGTTAAATTTATTCTTTTATATGATATATTTTATAATCTCACCTTCTCATATTAATACATAAGTAAAAATTATAAAATTCCTACATAGGTAGATAAACTTATGAATTATTCACCTTTCAAATCTAAAAAGTTCCGTGTAAGAGGGTGTGTACCCATATTTTATTTTATTTTATTTTTTGTTAAACAGAAAGCCCACCCGCATTTTATTTTAGTATTAAAAAGATAAATTGTGGTGTTTGTTATGATTCATGACAACCAAACCGTTCGGGTCAAATGGATTACAAGAAAATGAAGTAGGTTTGTTTTATGAAGTTTAACTGATTCAAATGTACATCCGAACCAACTGAAGAACTAGAGAGGTTCAGGCTTGTAGCCTAGTTTAGAAGCTGGACCACTCAAGCATATTTGGGCTTAAAAACCCTAGTCATTAGTCAACAGAGTTCAACTCTATAACATTATTCCTTTATCTATAATCAGTCGAAATGCACATTGTCTAAGCCCAAATCCATTTACACAGTCTCATGCCACCCAAATTTATGTTTAAAATATGATTTTTCGTTTTAAGTCTTGGTTGACTACTTTTCATTTGAATCAAGTTTGGTCATGAGTCATCTCATGACTCATGAATATGGGTTTGAAGAGAAGTAATATTTATTTACTTTTACTTTGGTGGTTAAAAATATTAGAGAGAACAACATTATTTTTACAACGAAATATTTTTTAAATGAAATTATTTATATGTAAATTATTTCATTAATATAAACTTTTAATTAAATTTAATTTTATAAAATCAATATAATTTAAAATTAAGTTTGTAAATGTTTACATATAAATAATAAAGAGAGAGAAAAATGAAAGGATGTGAAGAAAATTATCTTTGACGTTTGTCAATGCTTAAATCATATAAATATCAATTATAATATTTAGGGTTTAATAATTCTAGTAATATGAGAAGGAAATTTTTTCTATACATTATTCAGTTTTCATGTTGACATGGGTTTCACACATGACTTTTTCTAACATATTGGTCTTACATGTCTTTTTGTCTCTATGGCATAAGAATTCCCTTATCATATAACATGAGAATTATAAAATCCTAATATTTATAGATTCAAACATCAAAACAAAAAGCTAGTTTATTCGTAAAAGAGATTTTACATACCATTGTTGAAGGTCAAAAAGCATTTGAAAAAAAAAATAATTATTAATTATGAGGTTCGACATAAAAGTTATAGTTTTAATACGCAAATTTTATTTGTTTAGTTGAATATTCACATCACATGGTACGCATGAGAACACGTATAAAGGGATTCAAAACAAAATGGAATATATTTTTTTAGACAAAACAATTGGAATAATTTTTATATTCTATGTACAATTTTAGGATATGACAGGAGAAATTTGGTTGGAGTTAATAGTAGTTCAGGATCATGCACGAAGGGATTTGGTTCACACTAATTAACCTTGTTCATCGGATATGCTATTTAAATCAGTAGGACCATGAAGCTGGTATGCGGGGGTTGTTTGTCCCCTGTACGTGGAGCAAACTAGCCTCTCACGCAGGGCCCATAAAAGGCCCATTCTCCCGAACGCTCACCAATAAGATTTTGCTTTTGTTCAAAGCATGAGCATTGATTAAACACAAAATAATTAAGAAAAAAGCATGGGCATTGATCCAAGACACCTACTTGGCCTGGAAATCCTCAGAGAGAGATCTTAGGTTGGTGAAAGGTGGTCGATGGTTAATGGGAGTGGATCCTCTCTCGTGTGGAAAAGGTGGTCATGTTATTTAATCACAACCATTCAATTAAAAATTATACATTTTTCTCTCTCTTATATCAATTTTTAAATGAGTGGTTGTGATCAAATAATATGACCACATGATCATTTTTTCACATGAGAGGATCCACTCCCATCATTAATAGTATACAACTTGGACAATGTGCCCTTCTTCCCATTTTGTACAAGACTTTCCTTCTTCACATTTATTGGTATATGCTCTTGTCTTACTTGACCATTGGCTTTCTAATTATAATTTAAATTTACTCGTTGCCTTTATGTTATTTTCCCTGGCCTTTAGTATCTTTTTCATTTCACTATTTATCAGTTAAATTAACATAACTTTAGGGATCATTATATGTTGCTTAAACATGATATGAATCGAACTTTTTTGACGTGAAGACAAATAAAAAAATTATTGGAAACCATAGTTCGTGTGTAGAGTATAGAGAAATTTTCAATCAGCCAAATGCAATATGCACAATGGGCCACATGTTTGAGAGAAAAAAAATAATAGGGGGTAAATTTAATTGCTTAAAAATTCACAGTACTGCTGCATGAAGCAACAACACAAGATAGTGAGTTTGCCAATTTGGCTAGTTGTTGTTTTGGGAAGCTCAAGTCACTTTCAAAAGTTGATTAGAACTCCCAAAGGACACTACTTTTACTCCCAACTAATTTTTTTAATCTGAATTCTGCTATTTATTATCCATCCGTCTAGAAATGCATATTAAATGCTTTGTTTCATTGTCATCCAAAACTGGTTGTATCATAGCAACCACATAAATAGATGCCCCACCATACTGCATACAGCCACATGGATAAGAGAGAGTACTCCGAGGCAACTCGAGTGTATCCTCCTCAGCTGGTCTAATATGCTAAGCTGGCTATTATTGCAAATTGAATGCTTAATCAATTTTGTTTCAAGTTCAACTTCTTCTTAATTAGCATTGTCCTGTGACTTCTCTTATAGTCTTGTGTCTTTATATAGATGCCTCATTAACAATCAAAAAAGTAATATTGTCGCATAAAATATGCGAAAATGGTAAAAATTATCAATCTTCTAAAAATATTTGGAAGTGGTCACTGATCAATACTTATATGATAATATGATGGCTTATAGAAAGAAAAAAATCAAGAAATATATGAAACATTTATTTGTATATATCATTATTGATATGAAAACTGTTGTAACAGATATACATTGTGATCCTTCCCTTTGAAGTATTCATGCCTCAGCCAAGTCATTGCTAGTGGATGCTTATCTTGATTGCAGCGACAAGCATGATCGTACTAATTTTATACTTAAAAGGTGTGGCTACTCTGTCTATGTAACTAAAACTGTGATAAGTATTAATGACCTACTAGCTAGGCTACTGCTTAGGTCAATAGATCCCTTGTTTGTGACAGTAAGCTTTTGTTTACATTGAGAAGGACCAGATAATAAAAAGAAAAGAAATGCTAACTGTTTCTTACTTTCTTATCTGAAAGTCTTACAAAGAAATTAAATTAATAAAACAAAGGGTTTAATGCATGATAGAAGAACATTTTCCTACCCTCGCAATAAAGAAGATAGAGAAAATGAAATGATTAAAGAGAAAATGAAACATGTGGACCCCACCTCTCAATTGTGTGTGTAGAAAAATTTTCTTATATCATGTAACATGATAATAAAACCCTAAAATAAATTGAGGGCTAATCTTTGGTTTTTTATTTTGATCATTTTTATTATTTTTTGTTTGTGTGTGCGCGTGCGGGATTGGTTACATCAGATGATTGGTACATATATTTTTATTTATTTATTTTTGGAATCGACTAGTATGATTTGGGGTGAGTTTGAGTTTTGGGGTTAAGATTTAAAACTCATTTCAAAGACGATACTCCGGAGAGGATGGAAGATATGCCCTCATCCTCACTTGCTCAGTTTTCTAGCACAACTGAACTACCATCATTTGGTGATATATTTGATTTTTTGCTTGTCTATTAATTAACAACCAAAACGAAAAAATAATTTAGTAAAGTAGCATGAAGAATTAGTTCAGTTTTATCAAATATTATCAGCTTAATCATTTCTTCCCCTATATAATTAGATCTACAACTGGAGTAGTAATGAATATCTTATAATGCTAAGAGTATCGTTTTTTGAAGACAAAATACACAGAGCATCGAGTACCTATGTAACTAAATCATAGTTTAATCGAATAGCCTGCAGAAGGCTATCAGAAGAATATAAATGGAGGAGCAATAATATACTCATACAGCCACGTGCTTCTTGGTCTTTATATTTGGCCCGAGCTACGTGACTTTTTTCCTTAAAATCGCAAAATTTATGTAAAGATTCGTAACCCCAAAAAATGCCATGATTTATATTATAATGCTAACAATCTCTTACCATGGTTGAAGGCTTCACACAGGAGCATGATCTCACTGTCTGGAAGGCGTAGGATAAATTAACGTGGATCCGAGAAATTTATCTCTGCCTTTGCCCCCACATGCATACATTCAAGAGTGTGGTATCACTATAATATAGAACTTAAAATAAAAACAACTATTTTTTTGTGGAGAAGACAAAACTTGTATTTCTCTTTTCTTGTGATATATTGCTTACAATATGAATTAGTTTATATAGGCACTAGATTGTCTTTTCATGAACCAAAACATTAAATTAGCCATAAACCACAAAACTAAAACTTCCAACTCTTGGCCTCTCTAACTCTTGATCTTTCACTTTCTCACAACTCTTGGCCTTTCACTTTCTCACAACTCTTGGCCTTTCATTTTCTTACAACTCTTGGCTTTTCACTTTCTTACAACTCTTGGCGTTTCACTTACCTAAACACATGACTGCTTAATTAAGACTATTAAATATAAAACTAACAAAACATTTAAAGTTTATTCAATAATTCTCCTTCATAAACTTAAATGGTTCTGTCATTTTTCATCCCAAGCATCTTCTTGCAATTGTTGAGCAGCAACGTCGGTAGTGGCTTTGTGAAGATGTCCCCGACTTGCTCTTGACTGGTCACGTGTGTTAGCTCCACATTTCCTTCCTTTACTTGATCCCGGATGAAGTGAAATCGGACGTCAATATGCTTGCTTCTTTCATGATTTACCGGGTTCTTGGCTAGATCTATAGCCGACTTATTGTCAATTCGGATTACAGTTTGACCGACTTGTTTTTCCTCCAACTTGCTTAGCAAATTCCTGAGCCACATTGCATGACAAACACACCAAGATGCAGCTACATATTCAGCTTCACATGTCGACAGTGTCACAATAGGTTGCTTCTTCGAAATCCAGGTGAATGCCGTGTTGCCCATGAAAAACACATAACCAGCCGTGCTCTTTCGATCATCTACGTCTCCACACCAATCACTGTCAGAATATCCAATCAACTTGTATTTTGCCGAGCTCGAGTAGCGTAACCCGTGTGAAACTGTACCTTGAACATACCTCAGAATTCTCTTTACCGCCTTCCAATGTGTGTATCTCGGCTCCTCCATGAACCGACTTACTATGCCGACACTCAACGAGATATCCGGCCTCGTGCATGTGAGATAACGTAGGCTTCCCACCAAACTTCTGTACTTGCTTGCATCAACACGGTCTCCTCCATCAAACTTAGAGAGTTTTGAACCGGGTTCCATTGGTGTTGAAACTGGGTTGCAATCTTCCATCTTGTACTTCTTCAAAATCTTTTTTGCATAAGCCTCCTGTGACACGAAGATTCCCTTCTCATTTTGTTTTACTTCCAAACCAAGAAAGAACTTCATCAAACCGAGATCTGTCATTTCGAACTCTCTTGTCATTGTGCTCTTGAACTCTTGTATCATCTTGGCATTGTTTCCCATAAAAATGAGGTTGTCAACATAAAGAGCCACAATTAACAAGTCTCCTCCATTTTTCTTGACATAAACAGCATGTTCATATGGACATTGTTCAAGTCCATTCTCCTTGAAATATTTGTCAATACGAGCATTCCATGCCCGTGGTGCTTGCTTCAACCCGTAAAGTGCTTTCTTCAATCTCAGCACCTTCTTCTCTTCTCCTGCCTTCATGTAGCCCGGCGGTTGTTCCACATAAACTTCTTCTTCAAGAACACCATTCAGAAATGCCGACTTTACATCCATTTGATGCATTGGCCATCTGTATTGAGCAGCCTGTGAGATGAGTAGCCGAATTGTCTCCATCCTTGTAACAGGGGCAAACACCTCGTCATAGTCAATTCCAGCCTTCTGCTTATAACCTTTTGCAACTAGTCGAGCTTTATATCGTTCTATCTCCCCTTGAGCATTCATCTTCTTCTTGAACACCCACTTCACTCCAATGGGCCGACTTCCTTCTAGTAGCTCGGCTAATTTCCATGTGTTATTTCGGTCAATGGCTTCTATCTCCTCATCCATGGCATCTTGCCATTTCTTATCTCGGATGGCTTCTTCAAAACTTATGTTCTCAGAATCTGCAAGAAGACAAACAAAATGTACCTCACTTGTTGACTCATATATGTCTTGTATGCTTCGCATCCTGGGTTGTCGTACCTCATTTTTATTTATCAGAAGCTTCAGGACTTGCCGGGTTGATAATTTGTGTTGAGATTCCGTCTTCAAAGTTTACCTCAGAAGAATTGTTCCAGTCTCACTCATTTGCTTCATTGAGCTTTACATCTCTGCTTACTATGACTTTCTTGTTGACGGGGTCAAACAGCTTATACCCCTTTGTTTTTTCATCATATCCAATAAAAACATATTTCTTGCTTTTATCCCCGAGCTTGGTTCTGAGCTGGTCCGGTACGTGTGCATAGGCTATACTGCCAAAAACTCTGAGATGAGCCACTGAAGGCTTTTGACCGCTCCATGCTTCCTGTGGAGTTTTATCATCCAAGTTTGAATGTGGACATCGGTTCTGCACATACACAACACACTGCACAGCTTCCGCCCAAAACTCCTTCGGCATCCTTTTGTTCTTCAGCATTGACCGAACCATGTCAAGAATAGTCTGGTTCTTCCTTTCAGCCACGCCATTCTGTTGTGGTGAGTATGGTGCTGTTAGAAATCTCCTTATCCCCTGTTCCTCACAGAAAGACATAAACGCTGTTGAGGTATATTCCCCACCCCTGTCAGACCGCACCGATTTGATATAGCTTCCTGTTGCCTTCTCAATCATCACCTTGAACCTTTTGAACACATCAAACACCTCGGACTTCTCCTTCAGAAAGTAAACTCAAGTTTTCCGTGAGAAATCATCAATAAAGGAAATAAAATACTTCTTACCGCTGAAGGAACCCGGATTGATGGGTCCACACAAGTCGGTATGTATTAGTTCCAAAGGTTGTTTAGCCCGGAATCTTGCCATCTTCTGAAACGTGGTCCTGGCATGCTTGCTAAGTACACAACTCTCACAAAACTTTCCTTCAAAGTTGATGCCAGGTAACCCTTCCACCATCTTCTTCTTTGCCAACTCGGTTAGACCACCATAATGTAGGTGACCAAACCAGAGATGCCAAAGTGACGCCTTATCTTCCACCTCGGCTTGTAAACATTCAACCTGTATACATTTCAGATTTAGTTTATACATACGATTCTTACCCATTTGAACCCGAACTATCAGCCGACCTTGCTCATCTTTCAAATACAATACCCGGTCTTTCATAATAACCGAGTAACCTTTCTCCATCAGTTGACCCATGCTTAAAATATTGCTTTTTAGGTTGGGTACATAGTACACATCTCGAATTGAGCCAATTAACCCGTCCTTTTATAGGAAACAGATCGTACCTCGGCCTTTTACCTCAACCTTTGAGGCATCCTCGAACGAAACATGTCCGCCCCGAACGAAACATGTCCGGTTTCCACCTTTCTCATCTCCTTGAAGAAGTCCTTATGTCCGCACATGTGGTTGCTCGCACCCGTGTCAAGATACCACTCCATGTCATCGTCTGGACTTCCTTTACTGTGTGTCATTAACAAGACACCATCCTTCATCTCGCCTTCTGTGGCTAGGTTGGACGTCTCCTCCACCTTTTTCTCCTCTCTGTATTCTCTTGCGAAATGTCCGACTTTGCCACAGTTGTAACACTTGTCCGAGTTACAATCTTTTGCATAGTGACCAAACTTTCCACATTTGTAACACTCGATGTTTGAATAATGTGACCGACCTCCTCGTCGACCTCGTCCTCTTCCTCTCCAGTTTTGTTGATTTGACTGTCCTACCTCATCACTATACACTTCTTGACTTCGGCCTCGACCTCTACCACCACGGCTAGTACCTCGTCCACTGCGGCCACGTCCTCTACCTCGAAAATTTTGAGAATAGAGCATCTTCTCATCTTTAATTGTTGCTTTGGTCTGAAGTGCCTGCTCAAGAGTTTCCTCCTTCTTCTTCTTTCTTTGTTCATGCGCTTCAAGGGAACCCGCCAACTCATCAATGGTGAGTGTAGACAGGTCCTTAGACTCCTCTATGGCACAAACCACGTTTTCGAACTGGTCTGTCAAAGATCTCAAGATTTTCTCCACCACTCTGGTGTCAGGTATATCTTCTCCATTCCGTTTTAACTGGTTCACAATTCCTTGAACCCGGGCAACGAACCCGGATACTCCTTCCGTGTCCTTCATCTTCATTCCCTCCAACTCGGCACGAAGGGTTTGAAGCCGGACTTGTTTAACCCGGTTAGCTCCTCTATAGACATTTGCTAAGATGTCCCAGGCTGCCTTTGAGGTCTCACAATTTGCTATCTTCTCGAACCCGGATTCGTCTACAGCTCGGAAGAGCATGAATAACGCCAGCTTGTCTTTTGCACGCGTCTCTTTCAACGCTTTGGTTTGAGCCGCCGAATGGTCTCCAGTGTCCTGTGGTTCTACAAAACCTGCTTGAACATTCTCCCAAGCATCCTGGGATCCGAGAAGAGCCTTCATCTGGATGCTCCAATTCTCGTAGTTCTCCTTCGTCAACTTAGGTAGTGCCATATCACTCTCCCTCTCCATAGCTCTGATACCAATTTGTGGTATCACTATAATGTAGAACTTAAAATAAAAACAACTATTTTCTTGTGGAGAAGACAAAACTTGTATTTCTCTTTTCTTGTGATATGTTGCTTACAATATGGATTAGTTTATATAGGCACTAGATTGCCTTTTCATGAACCAAAACATTAAATTAGCCATAAACCACAAAACTAAAACTTCCAACTCTTGGCCTCTCTAACTCTTGGCCTTTCACTTTCTCACAACTCTTGGCCTTTCACTTTCTCACAACTCTTGGCCTTTCATTTTCTTACAACTCTTGGCCTTTCACTTTCTTACAACTCTTGGCCTTTCACTTACCTAAACACATGACTACTTAATTAAGACTATTAAATATAAAACTAACAAAACATTTAAAGTTTATTCAATAAAGAGCATATATCCATCGGTCTTTGTCATGGTTGATTGTTCCAAGAATCTACTATAAGTTAAATCAACCGATTGGGATGTCTCATCCCAAGCATATATGGTTAGACCAAAGTCATTGTCTGTAACAAGAACTCGGATATTATCTTTTATGGTTAATTTCAAGGTATTGCTTGGGATTTACGTACAGGTGGCATTCTCAGCAGTTAGCTAGATCTATTTAAAAAGGTTTTTAAGCCTTCTCACCCTTGTGTCAACTATAATATTGTTGATTGATAGTATTAACAAAGTATCAATATAACTTACAATTGCTTTGGCAAGTTCGGATTTTCTCAGCGTGCAAATGGTAGTATTCATCATTTGGGCCAAATTTTGACTTAGGCATACACCTTTATGCTGAGATTGTGATGGTCGATGGAAACCCTGAGGAGTATACGATTCCCACGTAGTTTTCCCTGCTAGCTGGGTTCCTAGCCCCATATCGTTGTTGACAAGATACCACCATGTATTTCATATATTATATGGATCTTTTTTAGGGTTTTATTAATCTCATATCAACGAAGATAAGTTATCTCATGTCATATAGATAAATTTGTGGGCTCCACCATCTAAAAAAAAATGGCACAGTTACGTTATCGAAGAGTGTGTAGGAGAGAAAGTTATCACATGCATAAGAGTAGTTTTTCATGTCTTTTTAAATCAAGATAATATATAAAAATTGGGATAGGTTATTCTACCTACCATTTTTTCTGCCTATCTTTGCCTACCACCCTCCAACACCGGTAAATCATAATCTCAAGAAGAGGGAGAAATATAAATGTTAGTTAAAATTCTGATCTTACAGTGTTGGAGAGTGGTAGGTAAAAATAGATAGAAAAATGGTAGGTAGAATAATCAATCTCAGAATAAATTATAAATAAAGGCAATTAACGTAGATATTGCTGTATAAAAAAAAAAGGAAAACAATAATAGCGAAACATTTATGTCAATATGAAAAAAAAATAGCAATAAATTATTTCTGCATAAAACTTGGCTGGTTAAGGTTCAGCATAAACAATTTCATATTTTCAATAATGTTGGGCTTAATTATGGTAATAAGGTATATCCTAACATGCGTTTGTGTCTCTTGGGTATCAATTATCTCTGAATTAAAATTGCGGATTTTAGGCAAAAAAAAAATTCTTCGAAAATGATTGAGAATATAAAAAGGAATAAATTCGGTAATTGAATAATAATGACAGTTGTATGGCAATGGCATGGTTGTCCAGCAATGATGTTATAGTTTATTAAAAGTTTATATGTGTGATACACAAAAGCCCACCTAATATTTCTCTTTTAATTTTGGCTGGGGTCAACTGGTTAACTTGTTAAAAAAATTATTGTTTCATGGCTTATGGGTAATTGTCATCCCTACTGTAAAATATAAATACACTTTCAAGCGTAACTGAAAGCTATATATATTATTAATAAATAAGGTTGATTTTTTCTAAAATTATCAGATAATTTTGTCTAATATTTATCAAAACAACATTATTTTGGGTTTGTGATTTTAATTTATTTTATAATTATAATAATTTTTATCATTCTAATTTTTTAATTACAAAATAACGTCATTTCGATGAATATTAAATAATATTATCTAAAGTAACGTTAGATACATTTTATCCTAATTAATATTGGCTAAAGTGATGAAATATTTTTTTATTTAATAAAAAATATTATATTTAAATAAGATTAAACTGGTATATTTATAATTTTAATTTATTTCAGCATTATAATAGTCTTTATCATTCTAATTTATAAATTCTTCAACTTCAAAATAGAAATTTCTATGAACATTGGACAAAATTGTCAAAACAAATATTAGATATTTTTTCCAAATAAATATTGGTTAAAGTGATAAAATATTTATTGATTTATCCAAATTATTATATTTAAATCCTTTAAATAAAAAATAATAATGATAAAATGAACTGTTCTCCATATGAATTGTTGGAATCGGATTAAACCGGTTTGATCAAAATAAACATATCGTATTACGATTTACTATATTTTTTCTTTAAAGGATTTTTTTTTTTGCTTTAAATTTAATGAATTTATAATTTTTTCCCCCAACTTCTTAATAAAATAAGTATGCTTGTAAAT
This sequence comes from Gastrolobium villosum, assembly GCA_032173675.1. Classification (NCBI taxonomy): domain Eukaryota; kingdom Viridiplantae; phylum Streptophyta; class Magnoliopsida; order Fabales; family Fabaceae; genus Gastrolobium; species Gastrolobium villosum. The sequence continues at coordinate 44,297 of JAVKPL010002659.1, read as the reverse complement.
AAGTTTTCTAAAAAAAAGCAAGTTTTGAAAATAGAAATATGATACCGTTATTTATCAAATTCTTTAAAATATTAAAATTATTGTTAAAATTATATATATTTTTAATTTTATCTTAAAATTTTCAAACATAGTTTTTTTAATTAAAAAATAACTTTTGAATTTAAAACAAGAGAACATAATAAGAAATTAACTTATGATATAAGTAGATACAAGTTCGTCATCACATCACTATGGGATTTAATCATGAGTTGATGTTATTAAAATAATATGATACTAAAATAGAAGCATATTAATAATCGAAATAGAAATATTACTCAATAATTATTAGTCCAGTGACGCTGTAATGAAATTTTAAGATTTAATTTGCCCAATCAAATTAAATGCGCTGTTTAAGACTTCAAATACCACTTAATATTAAAAAATAAAAATATTAAATTTTCGTATTCCTGACCGAATCTTATGCATTAATAAAAATTGAAGTCACGGGCACGCCACTTTTGGGATAACTTTATCTTATTTATTATATTTTATGGGATTAATTTTCAGTTAAAAAAAATAAATATAAATTTAGAGTTTAATTTTAATGTAGTAAGTGAATTTTTTATACTATTATTTAACATTGGGTTAATATATGATCTAATAAATTTAATTATGATAATAGTTATAATATGTTAATATTTTAATAAATAATTATTATATAATAATATTTTTTTTACACTTATAGCTTGAATTTATATCATAAACATGTTTTATAAACATCGTTAAAAAAGAATTATGCATTTGTTGCAGAAATTTTTTATCCGCCGCAGAAAAAAGAATTTATAAAAAAAAAATGGTCACTAATGAATTTCATCCTTCGTTTTTTTTTCTCTATGACAGGTAAAAAAAATTTACACAGAAAACATTTCCCCTTAAAAAATTTATACAAAGTGTAATAAACATATTAAAAATAAAAGAGTGTAGTTTAAAAGATATTCATTAGCTGGATGCTTTAAAATTCCGACCTCGTCTTTACAAGAACAGTGGCGGTGAGGAAAAGACATAGCTGTGTATAAAATACAAGGTACGCAATACAAATTAATTAATAATAAAAAAATAAGGTAAAAAAAATTAAATTAAGTATTTAATATAAAATAATTAATGTATTGGATTTGGGATGCGAAGAGGGTACTACAGTACAGAAAAAGTAAGGAGGGGTCCAGTGAGGTGTGCAAAGCTGCAGCGCACTCTCTCTCTCTCTCTCTCTCAATAAAACAACAAGGCATCGTTGTCAACATCATTGCCATCCCAGAAACACATGCAAAACCCTTCCAACACGTGTCTCTTTCCATTCACCAATTCCTATATTAACATTTCTTTATTTATTTCACCTCAAAAACCTGTTTGTTTCTTGCCCACAATTTCCTGTGGTCCCCACTGACTCCCTCTCAAATTTTATTTTGTTTACTCACACAAATGTTTGTTTTGTTTTCTTGATTCAATTTCCTTGTTCTTGTCCTAATCCAATGAGGTAAATTGGTCTTGTTCTTGTTCTTGTTTTGTTTTATTGTTCTGACGGAAAATTGGTCTCCTGCATGTCCATCTTAGTTTCACGCTGAATTGCTAGAATCTGTTTCTCCAGCTGTCACTCCTTGCTCACACTATAATTTACTCATTTTTCCCGGAAAGTAGTAAAATGGGGTTGCATTTTTTTCCTATGGAGGAAGGAAACATTGAGAAAAAAGAGAGAGGCTAAAGATACCGACTTTTAACTGAAACATAATGTGGGTATTTGCAAGCAAGGCTTTATAAGTCAGCAAAGCCACTTTCTTCCTTCCCTGTATGATATGGAAGCTAGCTTGATCCTAAGCTACCACGCCTGCAGCATTTTCTTTATTGTTATTCTTTTTGGTTCAGGAGAGGAATCTACGTGTGAAAGTTGAAATCTTTGTTTCAGTTTTTGGTGGAGGAAAATTGTTTTGGAGCTGACTTGGGTTGGTCCTAATTTTTTTTTTTATTCTTTTTTGTTTTCCCATTTTTTTAAGTTTATAATCAATCAATCAATCTCTTCCCTCTCTCTCTCTCTCACTTTAGAAACGGGGTGCTTCTATTTTTTTAATGGAAGATTTATGGGTTTAGATTATTGGGTTTAACAGTTCATACTTAGTCATCAATACGCGTTTCGTATACGTATTGATATCTTCCTCTCTTCTTCTACGCATGTTTGTTTAGCGTAGCAGTGAGATCTGCATATGGTTTTGCGCGGGGTGCACATCCAGGATTTCTCGCTGGTAATTCACCTACTTTGTTTCCTTTCTGCTTTGAATTTGTGTTCTCTGTTTTGCCTGCTGTGAACCTGTGACCCCAGCTTCTTTTTTGGGTAAAAAAATTGCATTATGCTATGATATTATGAAATTTGCATCTGCACTTTAGAGTTATATGTTTTATCTGGTTGTTGCTGGAGATCAGTGGTAATTGTTTGATCCTGTATTGACAAATTCGTTTGTGATGAATGCAGTGCAAGTTGGGATAAAGTCTGTGTTTTTATGCCAAAAAGTGTTTACTTTGTGGAAGGAGTGCTTCTAATATGCTTATGAGAAAGAGAGCTTTTTATTTAAATTGAGTAATTTGGTCCGAGAGGAAGTTTCTTTGGTGGGGTTAGATATGGCCTCTGGTGAAGGGAGGGGGCATCATCATGATCTTGTGCCTCTTGCTGCGTTGCTCAAGAGAGAGATGAAGAGTGAGAAGATGGAGAAGCCCACTGTGAGGTTTGGGCATGCTGCTCAGTCTAAGAAAGGGGAGGATTATTTTCTAATTAAGACTGATTGTCAGCGAGTGCCTGGGAACTCTTCATCATCCTTTTCTGTATTCGCGGTATTACTTTTCTCCATTTTCTCTTTCTGAATATATTTACTCCTCTAGAACTGCATGACATAATAGCTAGCTGTTAGGAGATTTCTGATTTTCATTTCTGCATTTTTGGTTGAAAATTTGCTTTATTTTTTAATCTTGGGTGTAGCAACAGCCTTTTCAGATTGTAATTCTGAATTGTGAGCTGAACTGAATGTCCTTTGTGGATAGAAGCACATCTTCCTATGAGATGGTCACTCATTTCTTCTGGTTCACAGATCTTTGATGGGCACAATGGAAATGCTGCTGCCATTTTTACCAGGGAGAATTTGTTAAATCATGTGTTGGGTGCTCTTCCTCGAGGGCTTGGACGAGAGGAGTGGTTGCAAGCTTTACCTCGGGCATTGGTTGCTGGGTTTGTTAAGACTGATAAGGAATTTCAGAGCAGAGGTGTGTGAACTTTGGCTTTTCTTTTTTTCTTTCTTTTAGTAATAGAAAAATTTACTTATTGGGAGGGTGGAACTATAGAACAGGAGGATCGGGAATTTGATCTTTATTCTTAACTGATTTTATGAGTCCTCATCTGGTTTTGTCCAGGAGAAACTTCTGGAACCACAGCCACGTTTGTGATAGTGGATAGATGGACTGTGACAGTTGCATCTGTTGGAGATTCCCGTTGTATACTAGATACACAGGGTGGTGCTGTTAACAACTTAACTGTTGATCACAGACTTGAAGAGAATATTGAAGAGTATGTTTTTAACTCTAAGGCCTAGTTAATTAGCTTTTTCTATATGCTCATGGTTGAGTTGCACTGTTTGCACAGGAGAGAACGTGTTACTGCAAGTGGAGGTGAAGTTGGGAGGCTTAGCATTGTTGGTGGTGCTGAGGTGAGCATATTATGTTGTAATTATACGCTTTTCATCCTAAATTGGAAGAAAGGAAGAGATCTTTCTTTCATTTATTTTTTTGTCTCTCTCCCCCCTCCCCTTTTTAGCATCTCGTTTCAGGACATTCCATTTAGCTTATCCTTATTTTAAATGTTTAATTCTGAACCATTGCAGATTGGTCCCCTTCGTTGCTGGCCAGGGGGTCTATGCCTTTCCAGGTCAATAGGAGACATGGATGTTGGGGAGTTTATAGTTCCAATACCATATGTCAAACAGGTTAAGGTATAATTTGTTTCCAGATAATCACTTCTTTACATCATTGATTATAATGCCTATGCATCCTGGTAGGTCTTTGTTCAGGATAAAAATCTTACACTTTGTCATGGATTATAGCTATCAAATGCTGGCGGGAGGCTTATAATTGCTTCTGATGGCATATGGGATGCGCTGTCTTCAGAAATGGCAGCAAAATCTTGCCGCGGTTTGCCTGCCGAGCTTGCTGCTATGCAGGTTGTCAAGGTAATAAACACTGAAATGCTATCTGCTAATTTTAGCCAAATCTACATGTCTTCTGGCTTGTGATTTGACATTAGCATCATGTTGCACAGTTGGCATTTCTCCTCAACATGTATATATTCGTACTGTTATTCAGGAAGCACTACGAACAAGAGGGTTAAAGGACGATACAACTTGCATAGTCGTTGACATAATACCACCAGAGAATGAATTGCCACCAACACCTCCCCCCAAAAAGCGGAACAAGCTGAGAGATCTTTTGTTCAGGAAGAGGCCGCGTGATTCAATTGGTAAGCTGTCAAAGAAGCTTTCAGCTATAAATATAGTGGAGGAACTATTTGAAGAAGGATCAGCAATGCTTGCTGAAAGGTAATCTTTCATCCTCTTTTACAGGCAAATTTTTTTAATTGATGGGATTTGGAAAATCTCATGAAGGTGTCTTGCATATTGGTTTATTTCGATGGACCTCCTTTGTCCCCACAGGAATTCTGTCATTAAAAGTTGAGGTTGATATGTAGTTGGTACAAGTAAACTGAAGTGCCAAGGGGAGGGTGGCCTTCTAATGATTATTGTTTTGTAGAAGCTAACTCATATTCCTTGTCATTTATACTATAGGGTAAAATTTTGGTTTGGGAATATTGGTGACTGGTTAAATAATAGGCTGTGAAGGTTTAGACGTTTAGGATTTGTATCAAGGATAATTCAGAGGAATGGTGGGGAGAGACAAGTTATTAGTAATTGTCCTTCCCAATCAAATTCTTTTACAAATTGGGAATTAAGCTAATAATGTTTGAATAATTTTGATAGTCAAAATGAAGATTACTGATTAGTTGAAGCTACGGAAGGGAAGATAGAATTTTCAGCTAACCATCTGACAAAACCATGGAATATGGATTACTTAGTTTTGATTAGACTTCACACTTGCAAAGCTAAAACTTATCACTTCAATCATTGTCTTATACTTATCTTTTTCTGGGAGTATGTTGGATGACAAAATATGGCTTAATCCAAATACAAAACAGTATCTAACTAGCAAAAGTTCAAGCTAATATTGACTAAAGCATTAGAAAATAAAAAAGAAAGAAAGAAAGTAAACAAAACACATGTTTAGATTGCAAAATTAACCTGGATGTGATACAATGCAGGAGGTACTCAGCACTGGTATATTTCTGACCACAATAACTCCAGTTTATCTGACATCCATTTTGTTTATTTAGGTGATTGTTAAGATGAACTTGGCTTCTTTTTCGTTTTAAACAGAAATGAATTCTCTCTCTCTCTCTCTCCAGTTCTAAAGTTCGTTCCCAACAAAAAAACACAAACATTAAGGATCTTCAATATAATGATGCATTGTCATTTCTCAATTCCACTCATAGATATAGACAAGGTTTTATGTACCAAAATGTCTAGGTTTTTGTTTGGACAGATGTCAATTATATTTCTACAAATGATTTTGAATTTGAGTAGGTTTGATATAGGAACACAATAAATTGGACATAATACAGAAGATAAGGAAACTGGAAGGGTGGCTGGAGAAACACTCATATTTTATTCTATTGCGTACACAACATTTTCTGTTGGTTCTCTCTTAACTTATTCCTACTTAGGATGATATGCAAGCCAATATCAGTGTGTTATCTTCTTGTGAATTCGTTCTTGTCAGGAAGCATTACACGTTTGTAATATTTTCTTCTTGAGTGAGACTAACTGAAAGCCAATTTTAAACATTTTTAAGGTATTGGTTATACTTACTACTTTTTTTCTTGTTATCTCTTACTATCAAATCTTAACTGTTGATTTCCGACAATCTAATGATTATAATTTATTAGAAATTAATAATTAATTAATGATTTCCGCCAATCTAATGATTATAATTTATTAGAATTAATAATTAATTAAAGAGAGTGACCTAATAAATTATAACCGTTAGATTGACGGAAATCAACGGTTAAATTTGGTAATAAAAGGTAGAAAGAAAAAAAGTACTAAGTATAACATTTTCTTATTTTTAAAACTGGTTCATAAATATTTAATACTTAGTATATCTTGCAGATTAGGAAGTGATGACAACTCAGGGCAATCAACATCTGGCCTTTTTGTATGTGCTGTATGCCAAGTTGATCTTGCTGCAAGTGAGGGAATCTCTGTCCACGCAGGTTCCATTTTTTCCACCAGCTCGAAGCCCTGGCAAGGTCCTTTTTTATGTTTTGATTGTCGCGATAAGAAGGATGCTATGGAAGGAAAACGTCCTAGTGGAGTTAAAGTGTCATAGGTTTAAAATTGGAGTCCATATATTCTTTATGCTATCTTTCACTTTTTGTAATCACTATTTTATAGGCCAAGTAATTGATTTAATCTCACTATCAAGTAGCAACAGATGTATATTTGATATCCACGAATTCATAATCATCTAAAATGTGCATTGCATTTGAGTAGCAAAGGCTGGGACATGGGAGAGAGCCTGGACTGAGTTTTTGGGCGTCTGCAGAATGTTCATTCGGATACTACTAATTTGAGGATCTAACATTGAAAAGGTTCTGCAACTGTAGAAGAATTTAAGCATGCTTATCACTTCTATAAGGTATTTGCTTGTAGCATGTTTTAATAGTAATTTGAATTATTCAATGTTTGGTAGTGCCTCTTCTTGGAGTAGTATGCTTCCAATTATGGAATGGATCTATATCTCAATAACTTATCCAATATAATATTGAGATATATTCTAACAATATTAAAGGATAATTCAATCATCTCATCCCAAGGAATCACACTTCTACTAAGAGTTTAAATAAAGGGTTAAAACCTCTTAGTTACACACTTTGAACCTAATTATCGTGTTGCCAACATCGAGCACACACACCCATAACTTGGCTACAAGCCTATTGCTTGTACGCAGTGTCAATTACATATTTTTCTCATAAATATCTCTGAGTGCATACCTATACAGGAATACTCAAAGTCTACTTAGGACTAAACGTTGGCGTCATCTTTGGGAAATCGGCAAATTTTGAATCCCATACATGGTGAACACGTGCGGCATAGCGCAAAGCCACAAACTGTAGGCCGCTTCGCCTGCTCTATAATTATCGAAACCACATAAATATAAAGAGACAAACCTTCTCGCACGAACTCAACCAAGTTGAACTCACTTCTAGTGAAGACATTAAAGATTCTGGAATGGAGTCCTATATCCAAGTTTATTAGCTCGGTCTCAGCCTTGAGCTCCAACTCGGTCCAGTCAAGGGCTTCAAATTTATTAGCTCGGCTTCAACTTTGAGTTCAACCCATCGAAAGGCTTCAGGTTTATTAGCTCGGCCTCAGCCTTGAGCTTAGCTCAGTCAAGGGCTTCAAGTTTAGCAGCTCAGTCTCGGCCTTGAGCTTCAACTCAGCCCAGTTAAGGGCTTCATGATTATTAACTCAGCTTCAGACTTCAGTTTCAACTCATCTCAGCTAAGGGCTTCAAGTTTAACAGCTTGGCTTGACCTTGAGCTTCAACTCAGCCCATCTAAGGGCTTCAAGTTTATTAGCTCGGCCTCAATTTTAAGCTTTCCTGAGCCAAGGGCTTCAAGTTTAACAACTCGACGTCATCCTTGAGCTTCAACTCAGTCCAGCCAAGGGCTTCAAGATTAACAGCTTGGCCTCGACCTTGAGCTTCAACTCAGCCCAGCTAAGAGCTTCAATTTTATTAGCTCGACTCCAGCTTTGAGCTCAGCCCAATGAAGGGTTTCAAGTTTATTAGCTCGGCCTTCAATTTTATTAACTCGGCTCCACCCTAAAGCTTAGCCTAGCGAAAGGCTTCAAGTTTATTAGCTCGGCCTAAGGCCTTGAGCTCACCCTGAGCCTTGAGCTCAGGCCAGTCAAGGGCTTCAAGTTTAACAGCTCAGCCTCAGCCTTGAGCTTCATCTCATCCCAGCCAAGGGCTTCAAGATTAAATGCTCAGCCTCAGCCTTGAACTCCAACTCAGTCTAGCCAAGGGCTTCAGGTTTATTAGCTCGGCTTCGGCCTTGAGCTCAGCCCAGCTAAAGGCTTTAAGTTTAATAGCTCGGCCTCAGCCTTGAGCTCAGCCCCGCCAAGGGCTTCAAGTTTAATAGCTCGGCCTCAGCCTTGAGCTTCAACTCAGCCCAGCCAAGGGCTTCAAGATTTATATCTCGACCTCAGCCTTGAGCTTCAATTCAGCCCAATTAAGGTCTTCAATTTTATTAGCTTGGCTTCAGCCTTGAGCTCAACCCAGCGAAGGGCTTCAAGTTTATTAGTTTGGCTTTAGCCTTGAGCTCAACCCAGTCAAGGGCTTCAAGTTTAACAGTTTGGCCTCAGCCTTGAGCTTCAACTCAGCCCAACCAAGGGTTTCAAGATTAACACCCTAGCCTCGAGCTCTAACTCAATCCAGGTAAGGCTTCAAGATTATCAGATCGGCTTCGGCCTTGAGCTTCAACTCCGCCCAGTTAAGGGCTTCAAGTTTAACAGTTCGGCCTCAGCCTCAGGTTTGTACTTCAACTCAGCCTAGCTCAAGCATAAGCACAAAATAGCTCCCTTAAACTTAAGACGTAGGCAGTAAGCCAAATACAAAAAGGGGAACATGCTGCTAAAAATCTTATTGTGCAAATCTGAGCCGAAACTAAAACCATGGCATAAGAAGTTGGGTTCGGATAGAAAGGCCACCGCGAATGAAGCGGGGCTCAAAGTAAAAAGCCAAGACATAAGAAGCCAAGTTTCAATTCAAAGAGGCGAAGTCCGCCTCTATAAATATAAGACTTCAGCGAAAGAAGACAAGTCACAATGGAAAGCCACGATATGCGAAGTCGGTCTCAGACAAAATATGGTTAAAACCAATTCCAAAAATATAAAGCAACTATGGCCAAGTCACAAATACAAAAGCCACGGTATGATAAATTGGACTCAAGAAGGCGAATACAACCTTCGCAAACAAGACTGGCAAAAAGTCTAGTCAAACAATAAAGCCATGGTACGTTAAGCCGGGCTAAATCAAAAAGGCAAAGGTATTTCTTTCAAAAGCATTGACAAGGCAAAAGCCGAGTCAATTTAAAGAAAGCCACGATATGTGAAGTCAGAATCAAAATGAAGAAGGCAGAAAACCATCCTAGTAACTTAAGACTGCGGCAACAAAGCCAAGTCGATATAAGAAAGACTCTACATACGATGTCGGGCTCCCATTCAAGATTTTGACAACGAAGTCAAGTGACAAGGCTTGCAACCCAATAGTCCGAGCTCATATAATCAACCGCGAATGAAGCGAGGCTCAAAGTAAAAAGCCACGGCGAACTAAGTCAGGCTCAAATGAAAAAGTCATCACCAAAGAAGTGAGGCTTAGATAAAAAAACCCATGACAAACGTCGCCAGACTCAAAGCCACGGAGGCAAACATCATCTTTGCAAGCTTAAGATTACGGCAAAACAAGTCAAATACAAGAGCAACTGCAAACAATATTGTTTCCTTAAAGAAGCCAAGTCAAGATAAACAGTCATGACAAGAGAAGTCGGGCTCAAAATTAAATAAGCAAACACTGCCTCGCCAAACTCGGGTCTTCAGGCGAAGGAAGCGATTTCAAAATCAAAGTCACGACAATAAAGTCGGGCTAATTTTAGCACGAAAGAACCTAACTCCGTAAACAGAGAAAGAAAAGGGAATTCAAACTACCAGATCAAAAAAGGACCGGGAACAAACTCGACAATATCAATTATAAATTTAATAGGAGCTCAGAGGCCCCTAAATCAGCAAAGAGTAAAGTACAAAATAAATTGGCATTTCGATACTCTTCTCACTCAAAATCAAGGAAGACCGAATAACAAATGGAATAGGGACAAAAAACCATATAACGAGCCTAAATCTCTAAAACCGCTCGAAAAGCAATACAAATTAGAGCCTCGGAAAGACAATTCGGGTTAACAAAGGATAAAGCCTTGGCAACACAAGTTGAGATAAAGCAACTTTAACAAAAAGAACGGCAAGATGCATTATAAAAGCATGATAAAAGTTGAAATTGAAATGGCCACGTCAAAAAAGACAAAGGTCGGAAAAAATTCAACACTGTACTTTACAACACAAAAAAGGACTGAAGCCCCACAAAAGATATGCGTGCAAAGCGACTCAAGAATGCCAATCAGAAGCCAATTAAGGACGGACCTAGACGTGTCTGAGATGCAAGAAAAATATTACAACCCGACAGCCTAAACACTCAAACTACCAGATTGGGGGCAACTGTTATGGACTGAATCCATATCCCAATAACCTATCCAATATAAGATTGAGATTTATCCTAACAATATTAGAGGATAATCCAATCATCCCATCCCAAGGAATCACACTCCTACTAGAAGTCTAAACCTATCGGTAACGCCTTCTATAAATAAAGGGTTAAAACCTTTCAGTTACATACTTTGAACCTAATTATTGTTGTTGCCAACACTGAGCACACAAATGCATAACTTGGCTATAAGCCTATTGCTTGTGCACCGTGATTGATATATTGGCCTTGAGCCAATTAGATATCTCTCATAGATATCTCTAAGCATATACCTATACAGTAATACTCACGGTCTACCTATGACGAAATACTTCCAAGTGGAAGTATTAGGGTTGGCAAAACGGGCCAACCCGGCCCGGCCCACATGTAACCCCAAAAAAACGAGCTGGGTTAGGGTTGGCTCGAAAAAAAAAACGAGCCAGAAAACCCAACCCAACCTGAGTCGGATTAGGGTTGGCTCGTGGGTTGGCTTGAAAAAACAGCTCGCGGGTTGGCTCGTTTTCAGCCTATTTAAATGACCTTGTAGTATTAATGTACTAGTTATGTGGCTTCCACCAACTTAAACAAAGGGTTACAAAATGAGAAATAAAAGAAAAATATTTTAGTTTCGAATATTTGAAACAATCAGAATCACTTGCTATAAGATATTTGAACCAAACAGAATCAATACAGCCTAAAATTATAAAAATGGTAAGGATGTGAGGAGATTATGAACTTAGGTTTAGAGAAGGAAGAAAAATGATGACAGGATGTGTGAGTTTTGTCCATTTTTATATATTATATTTTATATTTTTTATAAAAAAAAAAATATCAACCCACGAGCCGGCTCGTTTGACCTTCGGGTTGGCTCGTTTTTTCACGAGCTGAATCGTTTTTTCCCGGCTTATTTTTGGCGGGTTACGTTTTTGCCAACCCTAGGAAGTATTTTCCACGTACATAGAGCTCATTCCGAGCAATTACTGCCAACAACTTCTAATGTTGTATTATATGAGATAACTGGAACGTCTTATTTCCGGTAAGACTGGATTGTGACGAGTGTTATGATTTTCAACAAATCTAGTGAATAAGTCTGTCACATGCGTGTAATGCGGTGTGGAAAAAGCAACAATAATTAGAAGTTAAAATAAGCAAAACACTATTTCCATGTCTCACTCCTGCTTTAGATTTAATCCAAGACACATTAGTCAAAATCAATGGCAGACAAGGAAGTCCTGATTATAACTCCAAAAAGGCAAAAAAAAAAATAAAAAAATTCAGGCCACAAGCCAAAGTTGTGTAAGATGTATAAGAGACTTTTAAAATGTCGAAGTCTTTCTGCCGCTCGTCAACTGGTGAAAATGGTTAACCGTGTGGCTGCCTCACTACTGTTTTTTTCCGGACTTGTTAGGCCGAGGTCTTCCACTGTCATTGTCCAAGTCAACTGGCGTATTAAGTAGCTCATATAGGCACCGTATTGGGAAGAATGTGCAAAATAACAAGGGATCATTAACTCCTTAACATACTGGGTGATTCAGGAAGGATATGGCTCCAGTTTATGAATTTCTCTTCTTTTTGTTTTGTCACCTTATAATGGTACTTCCCTTGGCTGCTGGAGATGGGAATGGCTACAAAGGAGAGTGTCCTCCTTCATTTCATTGTGGATATGTTGGCAATATCAGCTTCCCTTTCACTACAACAGAACGCCAAGACTGTGGCTTATTGGCCATACACAATTGTGATGATCATCCACTGATGCCAAAAATGATCCAATTAGAGAGTGAAGGGAAATGGTTTGAGGTTATACGCGTTGAACAGGTTCCCGGTAGTACTACTGTCACAACTTTACAAGTTAGAGACCAAAATCTGTATCAACTTCTGCAATACAGAAATTGTGAAGCTTTCACGTATAACTGTACGCTTCCTCCCACCTTCCATTTTGGTGCTTATCATTTCGGATTTAATGTAACACTGTTCAGGTGCAACCACACCCTCCATGTCAGCCACCCAACAAATATGTATAATTATACAAAGTGCAATGACTACGATCTCTATTACGGCCCAAACATCACTGCTAATGATGCTTTGACAGCATGTACAAAGGTCCAGCTTCCAATTATAGACGTGCCCGACTCTTATGACCCATTTACTTTCGTAAATGCTGATATCAACGTTATAGTAAAATTAACAGATGAATGTGCAAATTGTCACCATTTACAAGGAGGAAAGTGTCAACTCGACAGCAGAGGGAGATTTTTTTGTGCTAACAGTTACGGTATAATTCTTCAATTATAAAAAAAAAATAACTACAAAAGGTTGCGTTAGCAAATGTTTAATATAAATTTTAAAAGTTTAAATAATTTTCTCTCTTTTTCTTTGTTCTGTTTTGCAGAGAAAATCGGAAAGAAGATGCCCATAGTGGCAACAGGTAGAGCACTATAAGCATACCCAATTCAATTTTATCATTTTTTGTTAAGACCCCATATACTGTGAAGATTTATATGTTACATTGTTTGTGTAGTACAAAGCCAAAATTTAGTCCAGTTAAATCAACTGAAAGGATAGCCTACGAGCATGTTTTGAGACTTTTGTTCATTTATACAGTTCCTTATTTTCCTTATATATTAAATAAATTCTGCAGTGTCCTTGGTGACTGCCGGAGTTGCAGTGCTGATTGTCTTGGCTTGCTGCTTTAGGACAAAGATCTTCTCTGCCCCATATCTTTTGTTTTGGAAGGCCAATCCAACCCATAAGATTATTGAGGAGTTTTTGAAGGATCATGGACCCCTTCCTACCGCCAGGTACAGTTATTCAGAGGTCAAGAAAATTACCAACTCTTTTAGAAACAAATTAGGCCAAGGAGGATACGGATGTGTATACAAAGGGAAGTTACATGATGGACGTGTTGTTGCCGTCAAGATTTTAAGCAAATCAAAAGGTAACGGAGAAGAATTCATCAATGAAGTTGCAAGTATTAGTAAGACTTCACATGTTAACATTGTCACTCTTCTTGGATTCTGTTTGGACGGTTCTGAAAGGGCTCTAATATACGAATTTATGCCTAATGGATCTCTTGAGAAGTTCATATATGAAGACAAAAATCCGTTACAGGTTGCTCGCCAATTGGATTGCAAAACATTGTATGATATTGCAATTGGGGTTGCTCGTGGGTTAGAGTACCTGCATAGAGGTTGCAACACCAGAATCTTGCATTTTGACATAAAGCCTCATAACATTCTCTTGGATGAGAATTTCAGCCCCAAGATTTCGGATTTTGGACTTGCAAAAGTTTGCACAAGAGAAGAAAGTGCAGTATCCATATTTGGTGCAAGAGGAACTGCAGGGTATATTGCCCCAGAGGTATTTTCTAGGAATTTTGGTGCAGTATCACATAAGTCAGATGTTTACAGTTATGGAATGATGGTCTTAGAAATGGTTGGGAGGAGAAAAAATATTAATGCCCAAGTTGACCGTTCCAGTGAAATATATTTTCCTCATTGGATTTACAATCGTCTTGAATCAAATCAGGAGCTTGGTCTTCGGAATATAAGAAATGAAAGTGATGACGAAAAGGTGAGAAAGATGACAATAGTGGGCTTATGGTGCATACAAACCGACCCTTCAACTCGACCAGCCATAAGTAAAGTGATGGAAATGCTAGAAGGTAGTGTTGAGTTGTTGCAAATACCACCTAAACCTTTTCTTTCTTCCCCTTCAACCTCTCCAGTCCTTTTGTCATGTGAGACACTGTAGTATGTGACAATACTAGGATGTAGTTTTGTTGCAATATATTGCATTTATTACAGCAATACTATTTTTCTTTTGATTTGAGTTTGTAAATTGATTAGGGACTTACTGGGTTGTATAATGAATAATTGTAACTGTTGAGATACGTAGTCCCACATTGGTTGGATGAACAATTAATATGGCATTTAGTTGATTATCCTAGCTTTTGGTCTGCTGCCACTGTTATTATCCACACTTCAAGCCCGATAAGCTCTCGTGTGAGGGGGCGTAATGTGGCCTTTATAAGGTCTTGGGCACTCTCACCCTTTGAGCTAGCTTTACGTTTTTAAGCTCCGTCATCCCGTTACCTGTGTTGGCTTCAAAATCCCCCATTCGATTAAGAAGGTAAATCTTCCGTTCACTAATGCTTTAAAGTTGTCTTTGGCCAACTAATTGACCGTATTCGGATATTGTTCTTACTTATTTTCTAGCTAAAGAAAATTATATATAGCAGGAAAGACTCGAGTCCTAGAATATCTGCTATAGACTATAAATGTAGTGAAGCTGGAATAATACAAAGAAAAGCGAAAATGCATTGACAAGAAACTGCAATTATGAGAAACCAAGTAAGCATAGACGAAAATTTAAACCAAGGAAAGGGATATCAAAATAAGCCAGCTCAGTACCTAGTTCGGGTAAGTCATAGTACTTGGTAATTACTACATCGAAGTTCCACTTGAAAATTGCATTTTGAAGAGCAGAAATGGAAAATGAAGGGGAAAAAACAACTCAAAACTGGAAAGGAAGGAAGAGAGGAAATTCAAGGTAATTAATAGCTGAAGTTTTTGTTTGTTGCCTACAGATACTAACTAAGTTATTTTGTTCCGTTATGAGTCCATAAGACCGATATATTACCCAATGGGTTAAGTAATAATCTTCCAAATGGGTTGGACACCAATATTAATCCAAAACCTTTATTAAAATCATGATTCATTCTGTACTAAAAAAAAATAAAAAAATGCAATGATTCATTTCACTTTTATTTTCCTTATTTAACCCTTCCCTAACCCAATCCGCCGCCTTAACACCCCCCACTTACGGGTGTAAATGCTTAATGCTTTATAAAGGTATACATCGGCCGTATAAATCTACATGTTAGTTCATATAATATTATTTATTTCAAAGATAAGAAATGAAATTATTTTAATAATTTTAAATAATAAAATAATATTATTTTAATTATTAAATATTTAATAGGCTTAAACAAGTTAGCAAGCCTATATCATCATTTTTTTTTTTTGATATAAGTCTGGTCAGATTTATAATTTAAACATAGAAAAAATTAACAGGTCAGGTTAAGCTACGTCTTTTACATAAAATTAGTATATTTAAGTCAAAGTCTAATCTATTTATACATCTAACCCGCTTAAACTTTTAACCTAATCATTTTACAGTAAAATTTATCCGCAGAAACCAAAATAGTGCACTTTTATGGTGGCAAAAAAATTGATATATTGTTTTTAAATAAAAGATTATGAATTCATGGTTGTTTTGGAAATAATTATACATTTATTGCACAATATCACGCTCAATTTGGGCGTCATCAATCACGCCTAATTAAGGCGTAATTAAAGAGGCAGTCACGTGTTAGGTTATAGTAACCTAAGAAGAGAAGAACAGAACAGAAATAGGAGAAATGAAAAGTCTGTATTGAACTTTCTGAATTGAGTGAGTAACAAACAACCACTTACAATGTATTTATACAACACAAGCAACTAACTAACTGAATGACAACTAACTACCCACGTGTGAGCTAACTGACTCACCGTCCAATGGAATACATGCAACAAGACACATGTTGCTCTCACAGATCCATCACTACACTAATACAGCAATTATCAGTACACAACTCACTATGCAACAAAGTCATTCAATCTGGAAGAATGTTTCCTATCTCTACAAGATCGTCTGAGTGTAACATTGCCCTCCCCTTCAACCATGACCTTGTCCTCAAGGTTAAGAGATGGATAACACTGAATCAACTCATGTTCCTTTTCCCATGAAGCATCCTCCGGAATAGTGTTGGACCACTGAATCAGAAACTCCCTTATGCTTTGTCCCTGGTGAGAAGAAGAACGTGTGGCTAAAACTGCTATCGGCACCTGTACAGGTCTGTTGTCGACAGCAGAAAGTGGCAGAGGATTAGACACAATTGGAAGTGAACTTATACATGGTTTCAATTGTGAAACATGAAACACTGGATGTATTTGACTTCCTGGAGGCAACTGCAACTCATAAGCCGTGTTGCCAAGCTTGCGAATAACTTCAAAGGGACCAAAGAAGCGCTTAGCCAACTTGTGATTGGCCCTCCTCTCTACCGTCACCTGTCTATAAGGTTGTAATTTGGTCCACACCTTATCTCCCACATTGAATGAACGTTCTTTGTGATGTTTATCAAATTGCATCTTCATGCGATTTTGAGCACGCTGCAGATGAGCCTTCAACTGCTTGAGAACTTCATTCCTGTGCTGCAACAGTGTATCAATGGCCTCCAACTTAACCAATCCACGAGGATAAAAAGGAATCATAACTGGAGGCTTACCAAAAATTGCCTGATAAGGGGACATCCCAATAGCTGAGTGAACAGCCGAATTATAGTGATATTGAGCCCAACCCAAACAACTACACCAAGAATTCGGTTGCTCATAGCAAAACAATCGGA
This sequence comes from Gastrolobium villosum, assembly GCA_032173675.1. NCBI lineage: Eukaryota > Viridiplantae > Streptophyta > Magnoliopsida > Fabales > Fabaceae > Gastrolobium > Gastrolobium villosum. The sequence goes on along the minus strand of JAVKPL010002659.1, from coordinate 27,379 downwards.
GATACTGTTCCAGATATCTATTAGTCACTTCTGTTTGACCATCAGATTGTGGATGGTATGAAGAAGTAGTGCGTAAGGTAGTACCACTTAACTTGAATAAATGGTTCCAAAACTTACTCAAGAATATGCGATCTCTGTCAGTCAATATAGACCTAGGAAAACCATGAACTCTAACTATCAAGTCACAAAATAAATTGGCAACTGTGAAAGCTGTGTAAGAGTTTGGTAATTGTCCAAAATATGCAAATTTAGACAATCTGTCTATAACAACTAAAATAGTTGTGAATCCCTTCGATGGAGGCAAGCCCGTTATAAAATCCATGGAAAGCTCCTCAAAAATGCCTTCTGGAATAGGAAGTGGCTGCAATAGCCCTACAACCTTGGAAAGCTCATATTTGACTTGTTGACATACCATGCAACCTTGAACAAATTGTTTCACATCTTTTTTCATAGCTTGCCAATGGAATGTGGCTGTCAAACGCAAATATGTTCTCAACACACCAGCATGACCTCCAATCAAGGAAGAATGAGATTCTTTTATTAGCAAAGGAATCAAGGAGGAAGAAGGACTAAGGAAATATTTTCCCTTGTATAACAATACCCCTTCTCTACTCACCATATCAGGCACACTGGTGGGCTGCTCTTTTAGCTTGGAATGAATCTGCAACAAGTGAGGATCAGCCATATTTTGTTTTTTAATTTCCGAAAGAAGGTCAAACTCTGGTTCAGAAATGGACACACATAAAGTGCCATCCTCATCAAACATCCGAGATAAAGCATCAGCCACTATGTTGGCAGGACCAGGTTTGTATTCAATGTGGAATGAATAACCCATCAATTTGCATAGATACTTTTGCTGTTCAGCTGTATGGATGGTCTGAGTAAGAAGTTCCTTGATACTTCTATGATCGGTTCTGATAATAAACTTGGTACCAAGCAGATATTGCCTCCATCTTTTAACGGCTGTAGTGATAGCATATAACTCCCGAATATAAGTGGAAGAGCTAGCTAGCCTTGGTCCTAACTTCTTGCTGAAATAAGAAATCGGTTGCTCACCTTGAAGCAATACAGCACCCACTCCTTGATTGGAAGCATCAGTGTCCAACACAAATACTTCCTCAAAGTTAGGTAACTTCAACACTGGTGTTTGGGACATAGCAGTCTTTAATTGCAGAAAGGCTTCGTCAGCTGCAGGTGACCAAGAAAATACAGCTAATCCCTTCAATAAATTTGTTAATGGAAGAGCCAATGAAGCATAACCTTTGACAAAGCGTCTGTAATAACCAGTTAAACCAAGGAAACCTCTCAACTGTTTAATGTTTCGTGGAGTGGGCCATTGGAGCATGGCTGAAATTTTCTTTGGATCCGCACACACACCCTTGTCATCAACCACATGGCCCAAATACTCAATAGAAGGCTGACCAAAAGCACATTTACTGAGTTTAACAAAGAACTCATATTGCTGTAAGGACCGAAGAGTTAATTCCAAATGTTTAACATGCTCCTCGATAGTTTTGTTGAATACCAAGATATCATCGAAGAAGACTATGATAAATCTCCTCAAATAAGGCTTGAACAGGTGGTTCATAATAGCTTGGAAGGTGGCAGGAGCATTAGTCAACCCAAAAGGCATAACTAAGAACTCATAATGGCCCTCATGTGTTCTAAATGCAGTCTTGTAAGCATCGGCAGGTAACAAACGGATTTGATGATATCCAGCCCTCAAGTCCAACTTGGTGAAGATGGTTGAACCTCCCAGTTCATCTAAGAGCTCATCAATCGTTGGAATTGGAAATCTATCTTTGATTGTAACAGCATTAAGGGCCCTGTAATCAATGCATAGTCTCCAAGAATTGTCTTGCTTTCGAACTAGAAGAACTGGTGAAGAGAAAGGGCTATTCGAATGCTGAATGAAGCCAGCAATCAACAATTCGGACACCTGCCTCTCAATTTCTGATTTCTGGTTATGACCATATCTGTAAGGTCTCACATTAATAGGTTTGGTTCCTTCCTCTAAATGTATGGAATGGTCCAGTCCCCGAAAAGGAGGTAGTCCATTAGGCACAGCAAACACCTGCTGAAATTGCAGCAAAATGGACCATAAGAGAGGATTAACATTTGGTTGCAATGCTTTCAACTCAGTACAGCAATCAGGTTGCAACTTAGAATCCTTCTCTTCCAACAATAAATTGCACGATTCCCAATCCTTGGTAAGCAAAACATTCATGGAAGCAGTAACGGAAACATCATTATGACCTTGCAATGAAATTGAGTTACCCTGCCAAGTGAAATCCATAGATTTCCTAACATAATCATGAGTAACCTTGCCTAATTTTTCCAGCCAAGGCATGCCCAAAATAATGTCAATACCAGATAAGTCCAACACCCATAGATCAGAAACAAACATAGAGCCTTGAATCGACAGTGGCACCTTCAAACACTTCCTATCAGAATACATGATCTCACCATTTCCCAGAAAAATACGAATTCTCTGGGTATGTGACATTGGTAATGCAAGCTTAATGGCCAATTGCTTCTGAATGAAGTTGTGAGTGCTGCCAGAATCAACTAAAATAGAAAAAGTGATACCTGCAAGAGCAGAAGAAAACACCAAGGCCCGATAATGATTGTTATCACTCAAAGTGTGTAAGGATGCATCCTTTGATTCACTTGAGATATGGTCAGCTTGCCAAACTATCTGCTCCTCCTCCAAGTTCTCTTGTACATCTTCTTCTTCACCAAGCAACAACATCATCTTATTTTTACAGATGTGTTTTGAAGACCATTTTTCATCACAAGTATAGCAGAGGCCCAATTCCCTACGCTTATGCAGATCGGCATTGAGTACTCGTTTGAGGTGAGTAGGAGCTGGTAAAGCCAACCGTGGAGATTGTGCAACTGGTGGTGGAAGCACAGTGGAATTGTTTGGAGCCACTGAATGAACCTCAGTAATCTGCACTGGTTTCGAAAAGAACTTCTTAGGAGCCGTTTGAAAAGAATTCTTCAAATCACCAAAGTGATCATCATAAGCCATTGCTAATTGAATAGCATGATGCAAGGAATTTGGTTCCCTTAATTGAACAGCACTTCGGAGCTCTGATTGAAGACCAGAGATGAAAAAATTCATCAAAAGGTCATCATCCAAATCCAGAATTTGATTAACCAATGCCTCAAATTGTTGAACAAAAGAACGAAGAGAAGAGGATTGTGTCAATTTAGACAAAGCGCCCTTCACATTTACGAACCCAGACATTCCAAAACGTTGACGTAAAGCCGAAGCAAACTCATTCCACCTCCGAGCTTTACCTGTATTAAAGGTCCATTGGAACCACGATGCTGCCATGCCTTCCATCTTCAGACCAGCCAAGGACACCTTAGTTTCTTCAGGAATCAATTGCAAATTGAAGAAAATCTTCGTTTTAAAGATCCAATTATTAGGATCACTGCCATTAAAAATCAGAATCTCCATGCGAACTCCTTTAAGTAACGAACGCTGATCCATATTGTCCGATCTATGCAAATTATGAGGAGCAGAAGAAGAATTGCCATTAGAAGATTCAGATTTGTGTACCTGTGTGGCTAACACAGCCTCCTGTAATTGTTGCATTTGATTGACCAAAATCGAGATCTGATTTCTGGTATCCGCTGCCTGACGCGCCGCTTGCATGCGGAGTTCTTCAAAATTCGTATCCACCCGTTGCTGAAAGGAGTGAAGTTCCTCCGATAATTCTTGAACCTTTGTCATGGTGACAAGAACAAGGAATGAAAGCACCAATGTTAGGTTATAGTAACCTAAGAAGAGAAGAACAGAACAGAAATAGGAGAAATGAAAAGTCTGTATTGAACTTTCTGAATTGAGTGAGTAACAAACAACCACTTACAATGTATTTATACAACACAAGCAACTAACTAACTGAATGACAACTAACTACCCACGTGTGAGCTAACTCACTCACCGTCCAATGGAATACATGCAACAAGACACATGTTGCTCTCACAGATCCATCACTACACTAATACAGCAATTATCAGTACACAACTCACTATGCAACAAAGTCATTCAATCTGGAAGAATGTTTCCTATCTCTACAAGATCGTCTGAGTGTAACATCACGCCTAATTTAGGCATCACTTATCACATGTTGACACATGTCATATTTTTTTTCTCCAAAAAATAAATTAATAATTGTAAAATTTCTTAAGGTCATAACTTGACTCGGATATGCAAATTAGATAATTCTTTTTTTGATTCCACATAACTTTTCGAGATCTGCGCAATGACATATTATTTGACATATTTTATTTCTTACTAACATAATTTAAATTTACAAGAATGATATTATAAGAGCGGTTAAACCCAGAAACCTCTGAGTTTTAAGTTTGTGATTTATAATACTATTCTTGCAAATTTAAATTATGTTTGTGAGAAATAAAACATTAAATTAATTTTGTTTGCCCTGCTCGAAAAAATTGACAGAGTCAAAACTTTAATAAAAGATATTTTTGAAACTAATTTCATTTTGGTAAATACTACGAAAGCTTTTTTTTTTTTTTTAGTAAAGATAGTACTTGAAGCTTTAGTAAGCACTAAAAACTAAAAAGATAAAGACAGCTCCGAGTACATATCTGGTCCCCACCGCATAGGGATAGACGTGAGTCACGTGACGCTCCGGATCAGTTCCTGTCACCAAGGAGACTCTTAATCGTCTTTATTTCTTTTTTATTCTAACTTTCTGTGTGCTTCTTTTGTGTAGGAAATTTTTTAGCAAAACCTTTTATCGACTTGAATTTGATGCTGCAGTAATTCAAGAACCATGCAAGAACTAGCAACACTTACTTGATTGTGCTAAAGTGGCAATTGCGTAGAATGGCTTGGAAAGTTGTATGAAGTTCTGAGCGTGCTGCCTATGAGCTGTAACTTAAGTGAGACCTAGTGGATTTTCAAGTACCTCCGAGATACCACCGACTTATGTCTTCGATTTGGAGAAGTCAAAGCCGAGTTGCAAGGCTACTCGAATTCTGATTTAGGGAGAGATTTTGACTCGAGGAAGTCGACGACGGGATACATGATGAGATTTGTCAGAGGAGCTGTCTTTTGGCAATCAAGACTTCAGAAATGTGTTGCACTTTCGACAACTGAGCTGAGTACATTGCCGCGACTGAGGCAAGCAAAGAGATGTTGTGGATGAAGAAGTTTCTCATGGAACTCGGCCATGAACAAGACAAGTACGAGATGGGTTGTGACAATCAAAGCGCAATCCATCTTGCGAAGAATTCGACCTATCACTCCCGCACTAAGCACATAGATGTGAGGTATCACTGGATCCGGGATGTGGTGGAAGGTGGAGAGCTCAAACTCATCAATGTGCACACTGACCAAAATTGGTCCGGCATGATGACGAAGCCGGTTCCAGTAAGAAAATCTGGAGATTGTTGTGAAGGAGTCGGGTTGATGCTGAAGCCGACGCATTGAAGTCGGAGGGGAGATTTGTTGGGTCCTCCTTCAATGCTAAAACCCATTTGAAGGTTTTTCCTAAAATATCCCTAACCCTAATTTCCACCTCCTCTATAGATTCTCATTAGTTGGGGTAGAGGCTAGGTTAGATTGAGAGAGAAATTAGTTATTGTTTGAACAAAGCTTTATGCTCTGCATTTGAGAGATCTTTAGTGAGAGTTTGAAAGAAACATCTCTAGGGTAGTTTGATTATCACCATTGTTGGAAAGATTGTGTTAACCACCACTTTGGTGCATTTGATTCTTTGTAACCATTATTTTCATAGTGGATTTTTTGATCTGGACTAGGTCACGTGATTTTTTACTTCTTCGTTGGAGAAAGTTTTCCACGTTAAGATCTAGTTGTGTTCTTCTCTCTCCCCTATTTATTTTGATTTTTCCGCTGCGCAGTCCGACCTGGTGATATACAGGCCGAGATACTGCGCCGAGATTCGAGCTCCGGATCTTATTGATTGACTTCCGCACAAAAAACTTCTGAACCCAACAAGACCAACACTTTTCTGATCGTTGGGAAATCCGGCCGAAACATCAATGGAGGACAGTTTGTGGTTAAGTGGTTTTACTGTGGAAAAATGTGATACAGTGATAGCTTGATAGGTACTGTGTAGTCTTTGGCTTAAAATTCTAAAGAGCTAGCGTCAATCACCTTGTATTGGAATAATCATCTAACTTGCTTCCAAGACATATGTGTCCAAAGTCTTCATAGTCCGTAGTTTACTTCCAAGTCAATCAATCAGTCAATGGTGATTGCATCCGTCTCAGATTCTCAGTAGTGAGATAGAAAGATTTGCTATCCAATTTATCCGGGCTTGTCTTAAAGTTCAAATAATTGTCGACACTAACAATAATTACCTTTGCTTTTATATTTGTTTCACTGATTTTATCTCTGCTTTCGCTCCTATTTGTGTTATTGAAGACAATGCTAGATATTAAGGGCCAGTTTATATTCACTTTTAAAAAAGTCTTTTTTATTATTTTCTTATTTTAAAAATATTTTTTATAAAAATTACGGCTATTTAGAATTTTAGAAAAATATTTGGTTTTTGAAAAAAATATTTGGATTTTGATTTCTGCTTGAGGAGGGATATTCTTACTACCAAAATTTTCTACTACAAACTTACTACCTATCTAATCACCATTGGATCAACATTTTCTCTTTTTTCAAAAACTTTTTAACATTCTCTCTTTGATTCAAAAACTTACCAAAACTTGATGATAGGCAATTTCTTTTTCCCGAGCAGTGAGTACATATATTGACTGTCGTGGCTTTGGGGCTTGGAGACTTGGAGTCAGCATATATAGCCTCAGATAGGCAAACGTCAAACAGAAATATGACGCTTAATCCCAGTTTATATTAGCTTATTTGGCTTTCCGAAAAACATTTAATATTATAGAGATATAAAGTAATTAATTTAGTCTTATTCAATGTCTTAAGATTTTGGGTTGAGGTGACAATCACAAGATCACGAGTTTTATCTTTACCACTCCACTTATAAGTGGAATTAAAAAAATACAAAACAGACAAAAAAAATAGATCTGTGCAGCACAAATATCCACCGTATGTGAGGGATGTGTTAAAGAATTATAAAATAATTAATTTAACCTTACCCATTTCCTTAATATTTTGTGTTGAAATAATGCTTATCATTTAATCAAAATACTTGAGAGTGAAGTTTACGTCGAAAAACTCTTGTACGTGAAAGTAACCAAAAGCAAACAGGCATTCTGGGGCTAAAGCACCATCTTAAATCTTTTGGACAAAAAAATTATCCGATTAAAGCTGATTGAATAAGTTTTTTCAAAGTAATGCAGTCAAACATGTCACTTATGCTGACGGGACTAGTCCCGTCACTTATACTGACGGGACTCATGCCACGTCAGCGCCACGTAGGCAATCCAATTACCGTAAAACTTCGGAAGGCCATAACTTGTGACTCGGGTATCCAAATCACATGATTCTTTTTTTGATTTCACATAACTTTTCGAGATCTACCCAATGACACCTCATTTGACATATTTTATCTGCCACAAACATAGTTTAAATTTATAACAATTGTACCACAATCACAAGAGTGTTTATTCATAAGATCTTCAAACTATGTTTGTGCGAGATAAAATATGTCAAATGAGATGTCATTACGTAGATCTCGAAAAGTTATGTGAAATCAAAAAAAAATCATGTGATTTGGATACCCGAGTCACAAGTTGTGGCCTTCCGAAACTTTACGGTAATTGGACTGCATACGTGGCGCTGACGTGGTACGAGTCCCGTCAGTATTAGTGACGGGACTAGTCCCGTCAGTATGTGTGACATATTTGACTGCATTACTTTGGAAAAATTTATCTAATCAACTTTAATCGGATAATTCTTTTATCCAAAAGCTTTAGAACGGTGCTTTTCCCGATATTCTAGTGTATTTAAGTTTGAGAAAAAGAATTACGTTTTATTGAGGCTAATGTTAAACGGAGGTAGAGTGATAAGCACGTTGGTTGGTCTTTGGATCAAATTTCCAAAAACAGACCAATGCCACCTTCTAATACGTTTCTTCCAGTCTTCGCAGTCATGTTCCAAGTCAACAAACATTTCAGTTCAGCAGCCACTGAACATAATGAAATATATTGCATGCTTTCCATTAATGTCATTGTTTCCCACTCCTCGCCTGACAATTCTCAACATTCAAAATGGCATCCCTTTTAATGTTCAAATCATTAATTTTATCCCAGCTTGTGCTTCTTCTTGTTTCAGCTCACGATGGAAAGTGTCCACCCTTTTTTGAATGTGGATATCTTGGGCAGATCAATTTCCCTTTCACAATCACTCAACGCCAAGACTGTGGCGTATTGGCTATACATGGCTGTGATCTTAAGGATCCCGCGGCTCCCAAAACCATCCAGCTGAACAATACAACAACAACAACACGGTTTCCTATTGTTACAAACGTGGATGATAAAACCATAACGATCGCAGATGATGTTCTACGGAAGAATTTGCTATCAAAAAGTTGCAAAACCTTCAACAATTATACTCTTCCTCCCACCTCTACTTTAGCTTCTTTCTACATCAAATATAATATAACTATGTTCAGATGCAATCACTCTCTCACTGTCACCATTCCCAAATTTTATAACTACTCAAACTGCTCTGACCACAATATCTACTACTATAACCATCGAAATACTGTAAAAGCTCCTGGTTTCAAGTTGCCAAGCTCTTTAGCACCTTGTTCAACGATTCAGCTTGCAGTGAGAGACCAGTCTTCTAGCGACCCCTTTGATTTTCTATCTCCACAGCTCTTAATTGAAGTACAATTATCTGATGATTGCCACAAATGTCATCAACATGAAAGAGGCCAATGCCAACTTAACAACGAAGGAAAATTCTATTGCTGGAAAGGTAGGTCTCAAATACAAAACATCTTAAACAGTTGCTCTCTATTCAGGATCCTGGGTCTGGCTTAATTACTTCGATTTTTCACGACTAATTTTAACCGTTGATTTTGTTTAAACTCGAACGTATATGCTTATATTTACTATTGATTGTCAAAACAAAATAATTCCTTCATTTTCAATTTGTGCAGATGGTAGAAGGTGGGTTTTGACGATGGGATTAGGAATCGGAATCGGTAATATGCATACATATATTGTTGTTCATTTTTGGTAGCGTGCCATCGGCAAAAAAATTAATTTATTGTTTTTTTAATAAAAAATTACGAAAAAGTAATCGTTTTAAAAAAAATTACGAAACTATAGCAGTCAATCACGCCCAAACTGGGGCGTGACCACCAGGAGAGAGACACGCCCTGCAGAGGGCGTGACCACCCTGGGTAACACGCCCAAAACAGGGCGTGACCAAGGAGGAGAGAGACACGCCCAAGGAAGGGCGTGACCCACAGGGGTAACACGCCCAATGTAGGGCGTGACCCACTGGGTGGTCCTGCCCAATCCTGGGCGTGAGTGACTAAACTGCACTCTATTTAAACGTCCACCCTCCTACACACTCTTCACAACTCTCTCATTGTTATGCTTAAAACTCTTTGATAGTTTGCACTTGTTTACTCGTATTTTATTTTATCTTTTCATATTTTGATTTTTAAAATGAATTCTGATACTATTCGTGTTGTTCTTTATTTTAACGGTAGGATAGAAGAAGGTCGTCGTGGTGTTATTTTTGCAGGGGAGAAAAGGCCATCACGTATTAAACGGAACTCAACGGTTGCAGAGCTGCATCAGAAAATACGTCAAAAATTATGTCTCGCAGACAACCAATTGATCACTCTAGTCACAGCAAGATTATGGCAACTTGAACAATACATGAGCTTGCAATTGGTCGATGATGAAGACATCGATATGGTAATGGAAGAGTTTTCCAACCAATCCCGAAAGGATTTCCTAGAGTTGTATGTGGATATTACCACCGCGGAGGAAGTTGTTATACCAATGAGGTCAGTTAGGTCTACTTCTCCTGTTATTGCATCCTCATCTGTTGCTCCTGCAGTTAACATGTCTGATGAAGATGAACATGACCCTACTTGAGTTATGGATGAGGAGTATGACGAAGATGATGAAGAAAATATTGCAATGGAGGATCGTCTTCTTGCAGAGGATGCGAGTGCATCGGACAATGACGAAGAATGTGTCAGGTCTGGTAATGAACTTCAACCATGGCATGATTTGGGGGAGTCTCGTATGGTTGTACATCATGACACAACATCGAGTCAGGCACCAGAACATCCTGAAGGTATGCTACGAATTAATATACGGTGTGTTTCGATGTCGCAATTATCCATTAAGAAAATAACTCAATTCTATTATTATTATTACGTAGTACGTGTAGACGATGCACCTGTTGATCCTTTTTGGTCAGAAATGAGGTAAAATGGTGAAAATGGGGTTATATAGACCCAGGTGGGTCACGCCCTCGGTTGGGCGTGTTACCCCCCTTGGTCACGCCCTGTTTTGGGCGTGTTACCCAGGGTGGTCACGCCCTCTGCAGGGCGTGTCTCTCTCCTGGTGGTCACGCCCCATTTTGGGCGTGATTGACTGCTATAGTTTCGTAATTTTTTTTAAAACGACTACTTTTTCGTAATTTTTTATTAAAAAAACAATAAATTAATTTTTTTCCCGCATGCCATCATATATAATCTTCTTGTGCACCGTACTTCGTCAGCGTGTAAAGGTCTTCTTTTATTTTTTCATCTAACAACCTCATTCATTGTCTCTTTTCCGCGTTCACAAAAGAAAATCTTCAATTCATGTCCTGTTTCCTAATTCCTTAAATGCCTTTCTCGCCACGACTGTGGCCTGTATTCTTTTTTCGAGATTTCTACATCGATTACTCAAATAATTAACTTTAATTTGAGCCAGTACAACCACAAGAGTAGCAAAACTTTTTCGTCCGAATTTGACTTAAAATCGAAACCACTATGCTTGGTCATAGCGGGGAATTTGACTTAACTTTAAGCTGGAACCGTGCCAATTCATCAATATGCTTGGTCATAGTGGCGAATATCTTGTTCTCCAAAGTTATCTGTTATTTACATAACACTACTCCACTCAACACAGCAGCTTCAATTTAGAAATTTTATACTGCTACCATGTTATGGGTTATTTCACCATTGTGCCCCTTAATTACATAAAAAATATCATTTTGCTCGCGTATCAAATTATTTCAATCATTTGTTCCTATTTGACCATTGACCACATAATATACTCGAGTACAAAATAATCGAGTAAATATTCATTATTTGGATTTTTTTGAACATTTACTCCGGTGTAGGATCCAGATATACTAGGGTATTTGTTGTTCCATGCAATATACTCCGAGTATATGAATATGTACTCTCGAGTATATTGTGACCAGATTTTCTATGGGAATTTTTTAACATGTAGCTCTCGAAAAGTTATAAAGAATTAAAAAAAAAAAATATCTATTTCAGACACTCGATTCAAAAGTTATAGCCTTCCAAAATTTTACTCTAAAATTTCCATTATAATGCTAATAAGTTTTATAATACCCACGTCTATCAACAACAAAAAAAAAGTTTTATAATACCCATAAAGCTTTTCCTTAAATTACTCGAGTCAAGTCCAATATTATAAGTATGTCACTATAGAAACTTATTTGATCCAAAAAATCAAGTGGGAAAAAAATTTAACCATAAAATTTTGAAAGACCATATTTTTTTTACTCCAATTTATGAATCAAGTGTTTTTTTTTATTACACATAATTTTTCGATAACTACACGTTAGAACATTCCCGAGTCAAAAGTTATGGCCTTCCGAAACTTTACTCTGAAATTTTGTAATGCTAATAGGTTTTGTGATATCCACAAAATTTGTTTGATTAAAAAAAATATAGTCTTCCAAAGTTTTATTGTTAAATGTTTTTCAACGATATTTTTTGGATCAAACAAGTTTCTATAGTTATATACTCATATTATTGGACTTAACTCAGGTAACTTGATAAGGAACTTTGTTGGTATCACAAAACCTATTGGCATTACAAAATTTTGAAAATTTTATAATAAAGGTTCAGAAAGCTATAACTTTTGATTCGAGTATTTGAATCAGATATTCTTTTCATTCCATATAACTTTTCAAGAGTTATGCATTTGAAAATTTCAATAGAAAATTTGGTCACAATATACTCGAGTATAGACCTATATACTCGAGTATATGTTCAGAAAAATTCAAATATTGAATATTTACTCGAGTACATGCTATATACTCAAGTATTTGTTGTTATACTGGAGTATATGAATCTGTATTCGAGTATATTGTGTGGTCAACAATCAAAAGAAACATGGACATATAGATAAAATATTTTGATACGGGAGTCAAAGTGATATTTTTTTATATAATCATGGGCACAATAATAATAAAAAAGGGAAAATATCTTTCTTATGTTGTAGGAAAAAAGTTACCTCATGTGGTAGAAATAAAATTATAAGTGGGACCCACAAATAAGAAGAGAGAGAAAAAGAATGGTGGGACCTAACACCTTTTTATATAGATAGGAAAATTGTTTATCTCATGTAAACATAACCCTAACAAAAAAAATGCTCTGGCTCTTTACTGCGCTTGATTACTAACAGAACAGGACATAAACAACTTCACTTTGAAGATCAAAACTGTCAACCTAGCTGCCAAGTTCAGGCTCTTTCTTGTATCTTAGCTTTATAGATCTAGCTAGTAATCATTGCTTATCACCTGTAATTTCATTAGCCTGAAGGATATCCAATATTTACTATATTTTTCTGCATGGCATTATTTCTCAGCCTTCTAAATTCATTCTTTCTAATTGAACAAACTCTCCAGCTGTTGCAGCTACACAAGTGCTAGTAATAGGCACGCTCTACTACACAAGATGGAAGAAGCAAAGTTCAACCCATCAACGGATCGAAACCTTTTTGAAGAGACACGAACCCCTTCCAACCAGGAGGTATAGTTATTCTGAGATAAAGAAAGCGACCAACTCCTTCAGAAATAAATTAGGACAAGGGGGATTCGGCAGTGTATACAAAGGACAATTAAAGGATGGGTGTTATGTTGCAGTGAAGGTGCTAACTGAATTGAAAGATGATGGTGAGGAATTCATCAATGAAGTTGCAAGCATCACCAAAACTTGTCATGTTAACATTGTTACTCTTCTTGGGTTCTGCTTCGAAGGTTCTAAACGAGCTTTGGTTTATGAGTTTATGAGTAATGGGTCTCTTGAAAAGTTTATCTTCCAAGAAAATGACCAGATTGCAGATCGTCAATTGGATTGTAAAACATTGTACCAAATTGCAATTGGTGTCGCTCGAGGGCTAGAATACCTGCATAAAGGCTGCAATACTAGAATTTTGCATTTTGACATAAAACCTCATAACATTCTCTTGGATGAGAATTTCAACCCCAAGATTTCAGATTTTGGACTTGCAAAAATTTGCACAAGAAAAGAAAGTGTAGTATCCATATTTGGTGCAAGAGGAACTGCAGGGTATATTGCCCCAGAGGTATTTTCTAGGAATTTTGGTGCAGTATCACATAAGTCAGATGTTTACAGTTATGGAATGATGGTCTTAGAAATGGTTGGGAGGAGAAAAAACATTAATGCCCAAGTTGACCGTTCCAGTGAAATATATTTTCCTCATTGGATTTACAATCGTCTTGAATCAAATCAGGAGCTTGGACTTCGGAATATAAGAAATGAAAGTGATGACGAAAAGGTGAGAAAGATGACAATAGTGGGCTTATGGTGCATACAAACAGACCCTTCAACTCGACCAGCCATAAGTAAAGTGGTGGAAATGCTAGAAGGTGGTGTTGAGCTGTTGCAAACACCACCCAAACCTTTTTTGTCGTCTCCTTCAGCGTCCCCAGTCCATTTGTCATTTGAGACACTCTAGTTTGTGATGATACTAAGATGTACTTTCTGTTGCAGTATTTCATATTAATAACTGTGATTATATGATGTATTTCACATTAATAATAATAACTATAATTATATGATGTATTTCACATTTATAACTATAATTCTCTGGTTTTTTGGATTTGACTTACTGAATTGATCAGTAACTTCCCTAAAGTTAGCGGTAATGTACTTGTTGTTACACCACTACTAAAATTAGTATGCTGCCTTTTAGCGTTACTCACGGCCTATTTGGTATCATCTATAAGGTATGACAGTATAAGTTTATATTATACGTTATGACATTTTCAATTGTTTGGAATGACCATCTTATAGTATAAGCTTATATAACATGACCCCTCTATATATTAAAATGATGTATAACTTAATCCGGCCTAGGAGTGGTGGATTAGGTCTTATAAGGAGTTGATCTATTAATATTGCTTACAAGTACAATTCCCAAAAACTAATATATCATTTCAATATTTATATATTAAAATAAATTTTTTAATATATTAATTTTTAAAATATCAGAGGATATCATCTCATACAATATCATACCAAACGCTGGATAATATTAAAATATAATTAGGTTTTATACAATCAGATTTTATACTATCACATCTTATACTATCAGATCTTATACTATCAAACTTTATATTCTATCAAACTTTATTCTATTCTATGCACCACACATGCGCTCATTGAGAACTTTAAAGATGTGTGATCGTAGGTTCAAATAAAGTAAGTGGAATGATGAAATATAAATAGAGTTTGTGTTATTCTTCGGACAGGTACTTTGAGTGGTCTTTGGCTTAAAAACAACCTCTTATTTTGCTTGCTTCCAAGACGTATGTCTAAAGTCCGAAGTTTACTTTGAAGTCAACAGTGATAGCAACTGTCTCAGATTCTCAGCAGAAGGATAGAAAGATTTGATATCCAGCGTTCCCCTGCACTCATCTTCTGCTTGCTCCTATTAATTCTAATTACTCGATCATAATGACCTTTATTTTTTATTTTTTTCACTGATTTTGTCTCCGCTTTTTTGTACTTCTTCTTTCTGCTGAAGATATTAAATTCCGCTACGTAAAGTGTCTACTGTGAGTCTGTGACTCTCTGCACTCTTAGTTATGAAAAATTTGTCTTGTTGAATCTGTCTTTTTTCAAGAGTTTTTAAATTAGAAAAACTACTTTCAAGTTAAAGCTAAAAAAAGAGGTTTAAAAAAAAATAAAAATTGTTTGATTATTATATAAAATTTATAACTTTAATTAAAAGCACATATTTCAAAAAAAAATATCTCTATTTTTAGAACTATTCCTTAAAAAAAAAAAAAAACATACACAACTCAATAAGAGTTTTTGACTTTTAGCTCTTTCTCTTCATTGTAAAAAAAAAAAAAAAAAAAAAACTTTTTCATAAAATTTATTTTACGTAAATTATATTTATAAGAAGAAAAAATACTAAAAATAAGATAATCCACGCTAACGCTAAATAAGAACCATAGAGTGAATAGATCCATGAACTCATTAAGTCGTTGATGGAGGTACCTTTTTGCTTGGTGCTTCTTCTAATTTTCTCACCTTATACTGATTCTCTCGGCTGGGTATGGAAATGCTTCCCAAGATAAATGTACAAAGGCTCCGAACAACTTACATTTATTAGATTTTTAGAATCTTATTTTTTTTCCCTTTTTTATTTTATTTCTTGAATATTCTTTTATGATTTATTTCAATATGATTAACTTACATCAGTTTTTTTTCTTTTAATGGGTCCAAGTTTAGGATAAAGAAAATCAAGGCAGATTGATGAACCTTTAACTTCAGTTAGGATTTACATTAGGATTACAAATTTCATGTACTTCAATTAATATAAATCTCTAATCGAGTAAAAAATTAGTCATTTCTGCAGAGACGAAAGGGTCCATAAAAATATCACTTACAAAATTTATAAAAAAATATATCTGTAGTTAAGTTATCTATATTTACACTCCAAACGACATCATTTTGGGATTGAAATATTAAAAAATTATAAGAAAAAATATTTATGTAGTTACTGCAGATAAATTATCTGCATTTATTTCCAAAATGACGTCGTTTTGGTATTGAAATTTTAAAAAATTATAA
Source organism: Gastrolobium villosum (assembly GCA_032173675.1). Classification (NCBI taxonomy): domain Eukaryota; kingdom Viridiplantae; phylum Streptophyta; class Magnoliopsida; order Fabales; family Fabaceae; genus Gastrolobium; species Gastrolobium villosum. The sequence continues at coordinate 11,348 of JAVKPL010002659.1, read as the reverse complement.
ATATAAACACAATTATAACCCGGAAGTAAATTAAAGTTACAAAAATATCACGATTTTCGTCCAAAAATAATGTCGTATTAGGCTTATTGCAGATAACTTAGGACCTGTTTGGAATGATATATAAGGCCTGATAGTATAAGCTTATACTATACGTTATGACATTTTCAGTTGTTTGGTGTGACCATCGTATAGTATAAGCTTATACAACAGGATCCTTGTTGCGAAATTGGCAAGTGTACAGATCGTTCCAAGTAATAAAGTTATAAGTAGAGTATCGTCTCCACGAGGATTGAGGCACCGAATTTATTATTACTTTCCCTTCCTTTGTCGGATCAATTAAATTGGTATTGAAAATGGTTGTGATTTGTGAAAGATAAGAACAATTAAAGATTGTAAAAATAGTTTCCAATTTCTTTTTAAATTCAAGAACAACAGATCAAGGTTGAGAAAATAATTGAGAAAATATTGCAGTAAAGAGAAACAAACACCTTTATGATCCCCACCTTGCAATTTGGATTACATTTACGTTTACTTATCCAATTAATCAAACGATTTATCATCTTTTATATAATTAGTTAAACCCTAAATCCTTAGTAACTTTAACCTTATTAACTCTATTAGAATCTTAATCCCTTAGAAATCTCTTTTCAAGTTAAATCTTAGAATCCCTTATAAATCCCTTATAAATCCATTTTCAAGTTAAATCTTAGAATCAATGAATCTTTAACGTTTGCGGTTCATATAGCCTATTCCTAGTGCATACATGAATAGTTATCTTACCCTTTGTCAGGAATTAGAATTCAAATATTCCTATTGAAAACCCTAACCCTTGCAATCCTAATAGATTGATCAGTTCTAAAAGAATTATAAAATGAAGAACAAGGCAAAATAAATTTAATTTGAATAAATAAGAAAAAATTCAACCAAACTACAAGGGGTTCACATCAAGGGTTGTGACCCTTACCACAATAATAAAATACTAGCCAGACATATTCATGTCTGACAATTCAAAGTATAAAAAAGAACTCATAAAATAAAATAATAACCAAAAGAATGGGAAGAAGAAATCTTGAAGGAAATTAGTGGCACAATATCTGATTGAGATTTATCAAATTAACAATAATTACAGGCCTTTTTATCCAAGATTGATCAAGATTTCTTTCTCTTTTTGGCTCAAAATCCTATATATGCGGGAGGCATATCAATCCCTTTATACATCAAAATGATGTATAACTTAATGAGGCATAGGAGTGGTGGATTAGGCCTGATAAGATGTTGATGTATTAATATTGCTTACAAGTACAATTCCCAAGAATTAATATATCATTTCAATATTTATATATTAAAATAATTTTTTTAATATATTAATTTTTAAAATATTAACGGTTATTATCTTAGACAATATCATACCAAACGCTAGATAATATTTTAATTTAATCAGGTCTTATACAATCAAATCTTATACTCTCATGTCTTAACTATCAGCCATTATCCTATACTATGCATCAAACATGCTCTTATCTGCATTAACTAGAGAAAAAATAACCTACTTGAAAACGCGTGTCCGCATACATACATCACATGCTTGTTATATCTAAACCAAATTCGGTAGATACTTCCTATAAACTATATAAACAATGAGAAAAGTGTGTAGTTAAATTATTTTAAGTGAGAAAAAGAGATAGATAAAAAAGAAAAGAGAGTGAACAAAAAATATATAAAAATATGAATTTTACCTCTTTTTGTAAAAATAAAATAACACAAATTATTTCATTTAGGACAAATAGTTTTCTGATAAACAATATAAAGAATGCAGGTAACATTTGTTGACCGCCGTATTAGAATCACAATAACTAAAAAAAGTATTCAAGTCAAAGTCCTCTTATTTATCTTATTCTGAAATCTCGCAATAGATAATAATACTTGCGGGCTTGCACTTCTCTGAATCTACATGCATAATTCAATTTCTAGCAAATGGCTCGACCTAGAGGCAATAAATTAAAGGCGTGGTCCGATATCGATGATCTGTCACTAAGTCACTCCAATTTTTCAAATGCACACTTATAGGCTATAGGGATTTGAATACCTAAATCCGTTGTTCTCTAGTATCTGCTGAATTTAATATTAAGAGTAAATACTTATTTTGGTCCTTATCAAATTTCACAACGTTTATTTTAGTTTTTAGTAAATAAAAAGTTTCATCGTGGTACCTAAAAAATTAAAAATGGATTTATTTAGTTGAAATCGTGATTCCTCACAAATTCAATGAAAACCCATATTAGTACATAAAGGATTAAAATGGGTCCATTTTAAATTTACTAGAACCATGATGGACCTTTTTATTTGTTAGAGATTAAAATGTACATGGTAAAACTTGATGATGATCAAAAAGATATTTACTCAAATATTAAAATAAAGCACGTAACTTTCTAGTTGTTATTAGCTTCCATAAGTGCACCAGTGACTTTGTTGCCTCACAATTAAGGCCGACAAGTGGGATTCATATTAAAATTGGGTGCAGTTGGTCACAAGTTTTAAAGTGTTAATGATATATTTTTCTTAAACGTGAATATTCTATTTTATTATATAAAAGTGAATTAATAAAAGTATTAACGCAATATTTTTTTTTTCAAATATTAAATAACAGTCTGTGTCTTTTTTTCAGTCCAAGATCTATCTTTTTCAACCAAGTACTACACATCCCCCGCCCCCCGTTCTGCTGTTTTATTTCATTTTGCATAGCTATATATACATTTCTTAAAATTTCGTTTTAAGTACTTCATACATGGAAAATGAAATAAGAAATTAAAACAGATTGAGAAAAGGACCGAGAAGAAGAATCAGAAGAAAAACTCGTATCGTAAAGATTAAAACACAAGCATTTAATGCATCACAAAAATTTGAGACAGCATGTGCAAGCAAGTCCAAGAACAAGATGAAGGTGATCGCGGATCTATAATATAAATAAGGGATTTCCTACACACACAATATTACGTGCGGTCCGAAAAAAAGAAATTAAAACATGCAAAATAAATCTCCATAATATTACACCAACACTTTTCTTAAAAAGATAACTCTTATAAAATCTATGAATAAATTGAAAGCGAGAAGAAACAATAAATCACCAACATAAAAGCCTCGACATCAAGCGGTACAGAATAATCAAGTATTGATCATAAAAATCAGAGCCATGGGAAGGTTAAGCATTTTAAAGAGCAATGAGGGTACAATTGTCTTTCAAGTTAAACGTAGCAGTAAAAAGTTGTACGTTAGTTTTGAGGTGCAGCAACGTGTCAGTACAATTTAAGCACCAATGGCAAGAAACGCATTAACGCAACATGCTTTTTCAGTTAAACCTTTTAACTCTCTACGCCACCCATATATTATGACTCCCGCTCCTTTGCCGTTAAGCCCTTTCATTTTCTCATTAATTACAAACTTAACACTCTCCTTTACAAAACAAACACATTCTCATTACTCTCTTCACTTCTCACTTCTCACTTCACACGCTCCTTCTTCTTCTTCTTCTCTCTCTCTCTGTGCATTTGCAGAGCAACAATGGCTGCAACACTCTTGCACCTCATTGCTACTGTTGTGATTTTTTATTTTCTTATCATGGTTCAAGGGTCGATAAACCCAGACTTGGAAGCTCTCGTTGCCTTCAAAACTGGTTCAGATACATCTAAGAAGCTTATAAGTTGGAACACCAGCACCAACCCATGCACATGGGGCGGCGTCTCCTGCATCAAAAACCGAGTCTCGCGACTCGTTCTCGAAAACCTCGACCTTCAAGGCTCCATCGAGCCCTTAACTTCTCTGACTCAGCTCCGAGTCCTCAGCCTCAAGGGAAACCGTTTTTCCGGTCCCGTTCCGAGTCTCTCCAACTTCACCCTTTTGAAGCTTCTCTTCTTGTCTAACAATGAGTTTTCCGGCGACTTCCCGTCGACCATCACGTCGCTTTTCCGCTTGTACCGACTCGATCTGTCCAACAATAACTTCTCCGGCGAGATTCCGGCGACGGTTAGTCAGTTGACTCACCTCCTCACTCTCCGTCTCGACGATAACCGGTTCTCCGGCTACATTCCCGATGTGAACCTTCCCAACCTGCAAGATTTCAACGTCTCCGGGAACCGCCTCTCCGGCGAGATACCGAAGTCGGTATCGGGTTTCCCCGTATCCTCATTCGGGCAAAACCCATCTCTCTGCGGAGCCCCAATGGAGAAATGCGTGGCTGTCGCTGACCCGAGCAAACCCGGATCCGACGGTGCCATTGCTTCGCCAGTGATGCCACGAATCAACACCCCAACAAGTGTGTCATCTTCACCGAGTTCAATGCCAAGAGCATCAAGTAGCAAAAAACATGAAAATGGAGGAGGTTCTAAAATAAGCCCAGTGGCACTGATAGTCATTATAGTGGGTGATGTTTTGGTCCTTGGCATAGTTTCATTGCTTCTGTATTGCTACTTCTGGAGAAACTACTCAGCGAAGTTGAAGAAGGGAAAAGGGTCAAAGCTTTTTGAGAGTGAAAAGATTGTATATTCATCGAGTCCGTACCCTGGTCAAGGAGGGTGCGAGAGGGGTCGAATGGTGTTCTTTGAAGGAGAAAAGAGGTTTGAATTGGAGGACTTGCTGAGAGCCTCAGCTGAAATGCTCGGGAAAGGTGGGTTTGGGACTGCATACAAAGCGGTCCTCGATGATGGAAGTGTTGTTGCGGTGAAGAGATTGAAGGATGCGCAGATTGCAGGGAAGAGGGAATTCGAGCAGCACATGGAACTGCTGGGAAGGCTAAGGCATCCAAACATTGTAAGCTTGAGGGCTTATTATTTCGCAACTGAGGAGAAGCTCCTCGTCTATGATTACATGCCCAATGCCACCTTGTTCTGGCTCCTTCACGGTAACTAATTTCGCATCATCATTTTCTAATTTCGCTGCTCACAAATTGGCTCATATAAAAACATAATAGGACTAGTTTACATTATTATTATTATTTTTCTTTAGTTGCCCTTAGGTGATGACAGTCAATTAAAGAATGGGTTTCCTACTTTGAAGTCTCTCTTTTTTCTCCAACATTTTTCTTGCACCAACCATAAACATAATACCCAACAAGAGAGGCAAGCATGTAGGTTAACAACCATGTGTTATAACGGTCTTCTGAGCAGAATACGAGATAGCCTGTCGTCCAATGTAGGTAACCCGTGCATTAATGTAGTAACAAGTTTTGTGGGGGGGTCCATTCCATTCTGAGGCTCCTTTCAAAATATCAACCCATGTCATTGGGATTGAACGCTTTCTTTATGACCACTGATCTGTGTTCCTATTTCTTCTCCTTCATCACAACCCTATAATTTTTTTAATGCTTTTTCCACCAACTTGAGACAAAGGAACTGTTAAAAAGGACAGTAGCTGCACAATCATAACCATCTGGGAATCGGGACTATTGTATTGTACGATGCAGACTGGACTGACTTTGCGTTGTCTTGGACTCACTTTTTTCATTAAAAATAAAAGAAAGAATACAACTAGACATAGTATCTTGCTTTATGTTCTTTTCCTGACCAACATTTGGCCTTTTCCTTTTATCTTTTACCGGTTGAATAATGAATATGACCAAAAAGTGCAAGCTAGTCTCTCACCATTGGAAATTTGGAACCCTTTTATTTGGTGTCAAATTGGTAATTATATTGAAGCTGATTCGACAGGGAACCGAGGACCCGGACGAACCCCACTGGACTGGACCACGAGGCTCAAGATAGCAGCAGGAGCGGCACGAGGCGTGGCATTTATTCACAACTCATGCAAGTCCCTCAGGCTCACTCACGGTAACATCAAATCCACTAACATTCTCCTTGACAAGCAGGGAAATGCACGCGTCTCTGATTTTGGGCTATCTATATTCGCGGGCCCGGGTCAGGGCCCAGCGGGTGGAAGATCTAATAACGGTTACCGTGCTCCTGAGGTATCTGACGGTCGAAAACAATCCCAGAAGTCTGACGTGTACTCTTTTGGTGTTCTCTTGCTGGAGCTGCTCACAGGGAAATGTCCCTCCGCTGTGGACGGTGGTGGGCCAGGTAGTGGCTATGGTGGGGCCGTGGATCTACCGAGGTGGGTCCAGTCAGTGGTGAGAGAGGAATGGACGGCTGAGGTGTTCGATTTGGAGCTGATGAGGTACAAGGATATTGAGGAGGAGATGGTGGGGCTGCTGCAGATAGCTATGGCCTGTACTGCAGCTGCACCTGATCAACGGCCCAGGATTAGCCACGTGGTCAAGATGATTGAGGATCTGCGTGGGGTTGAGGTGTCACCCTGTCATGACACGTTGGACTCGGTGTCTGAGTCACCTTCCTTGTGTGAAGATGCGTGCGGAACTAGTCAGTAAACTTTGGATGGGTGTTTAGCTATGATTTTTACAAGAGGTAAGGTCATATCGTAAATCAGATTATTTGGATTTTTGTTTTTCAATTTTTTTTTTTTTACTTTTTATTTATCTCATCTTTGTTTGATGATCCTTTTTACACATTTTCCTGAATACTAAGCTAATTTTTCATTTTAAGTTTTTCTGCTAATTAAAGCAACGTGAAATGATGTTTGTAGAGTAAATGAGGCTCTTATTGTAGGTGATGACTTTCCTTTCATAAATTTGATGACTGGCATTGGTTGGTGAAGACATTCATTGGGTCGGTTAAATAATTGTTGACATAGTCTGAGATGGCTTTCTGAAGAAAAGCACGTCGAGTTTGATTATTAGCAAAATTTAACTTGATTGGGACCTGTTATCATTTAATTTAGGGTTTTATAATTCTCATTCAACATGAGAATCCAAATTTTCCTACGGACCCTTCGATTTCCGTGCTGACATGGGTCCTACATATAATTTTTTCTAACACATGGATCCCACATATTTTTTATCTCTACAATATAAGATTTCAACTCTGATTTAACATTAGAATTATAAAACCCTTTAATTTACCTTCAAGGAGCATTCAAATGAATTGTGCTGTGCATTCTCATCATGTGCACACTTTTTGTGGTCTAATTTTTTGTTAAGACCTTTTAATGGGTTTCGATTCTTGATTTTGTTACTGACATATAAGACCCAATAGAAAAACTGATTAACTGAGATCCATCATGCAAATGAAGTGTATCGATGAAATAAGTCTACCAGATAAATTAATGAAAAAGCTTACAAGATGAAAAGAATGAATTAAAAATCTGGTTTGAGTGATAACTTTCTGTATTTATACCTATCGTAATGTTCAAAGTGCATAACCTTTGGTGCAATCTCGGTGAGCCTTGACAAAGTACTGGGCATGAACTTCCTAGCAAACAGGAAACAAGCATTGGTGCTGATTCCATTATACTCGCATTTTTGACTCCTCAAATTCTCTAAGAACTCAACAGTCACCTCAGATCTCACAAATGTAGCTGGGTGGGGACCACCCCTTGACCAGTCAACCCAAGTCAAACTTCTATTTGAATTCCCCTCCCAAAACTTGATGCTCACAAATGTTGGCAAGTAATGTTCATCTGCGTAACATGAGCCTTTGCAGTACTTCTGAAAATTTGGGAAGTATTTTCTGTCAGATACTACTTCTACTGCAAGCTCTCTGTCCATTTCGAACCACTGGGAACCTTTTCTCCATTGCCTGAGGTTGATATCAGGCAACATCTGGAAGTTGTACCGGCCGCGACCAACCGCGCTAGGCTCATCATAAGCCATGACATAGTTTTCGGTAGAGTTCATTAAGTAAGAGTAGATGGTGGAAAAATTGAATAGAGGTATGCATGATTCTGATAAGAGAACAAAACGTTGGTTTGAGATATCCAAAAGTGCATTGGCCAGCAAGCGACGCTCAGCTTCAACCATGTTGCAATTTCCCCATTCCACTTTCTGCATTATGTGAATACCAAATGAAGTTTTGAAACAAATTGCTGGAATTAGGAATCTATGGCCTAATCAGAAACAAAACTCACAAATGGAAATGAAATCAAAACTAGTACCCTATTTTCTTGAGGGAATTGTCTCTTGTACTGTGTAAAGAACCTTGGGATACACCACCCCAAAAGCTAGCTCAAAGGGTGAGAGTGCCCAAGGCCTTATAAAGGCCACATTAGTTGAACATACAACCAATGTGGGACTATATATCTCAACACGCCCCCTCACACGAGAGCCCAATGGGCTTGAAGAGTGGATGATGCAACAGGCCCAACCTACCTGTGCTAAGAGAGTCCACAAGAGAAAGTGGGGGACGGCGAGACTCTGATACCATGTTAAGAACCTTGGGATACACCACCCCAAAAGCTAGCTCAAAGGGTGGGAGTGCCCAAGGCCTTATAAACTCCACATTAGTTGAACATACAACCAATATGGGACTATATATCTCAACATACTGTTTTATTCTATTTTTCTACGCGAGACTCTTATAATGATGAGTACTTTTTTATAAGAAATAAATCAATCCATATAAGAATTGAAATGACGTACTAAATTTAACATTGAAAAAAGTAAAATATCATTGTCCTCTTAAGGATCCACTGAATCTAGTAATGTTTTCCCAAATAAGCAGCTAGCTGTTACCAGTTGATTGGGGGTGCCTTAATTTTGGATCAGTGACCAGTGCCACTGTTCATCAACTTTTTTATCTAAATGTCACGCGAACAGTCTTATTTCCCAATTTGTCACGGGGGCAAGTTCGTTACTAGCGAACTCGGTTTGCTAACATGTCACGTTTTTAGTGGATAACAAGTATACCAAAGTAAAAATAAATAAATAAAGTTTGAAGGTAGCTAAATGGGGTAGCGAACTTGGTGTTCACTAGAAACGTACACGTCAGCAAACTGAGTTCGCTACAACAGGTAACGAACTTGCCCCGTGGCAGATTAGGAAATAAGACTGTTCGCGTGGCACTTTGGTAACTGTTCCCTTAGTTTTGGGCTTCATGAGCTACCATTTTAAATGTTAAAATATATGGGATTGCCGAATGGAAATTCAAGTGGGATGGGTTTGTAATGATCCTTTTATTTTTTTGGAAAATGCTGAAGAACGCTCAAACGTCACAAGCTCAATTTTATTTCACAATTAAAATGTCTCTGTTTTGTTCTGTTCTGTGTTCTGTTTTCCTCTTCCCCTTTCCCTCTTGATTGGTTTTTCTTTATTTGTTCTTTTTATAATTACATAGCTACACACAAATATACAAGACATTTGAATAGGACTATACCCTATGACTCATCTCAATTATCCAAGCAATAATCATTTTCATAATTCAGATTAAGGCAATAGACCAATATCATATGAAACAAGTAACTTAAGAAGAAACAAACTAACCTTGCTGGGAATTCTCCGACCATGAAACACTGAACTCTCCGGGTTCGATAAGTTGTAAGATGGATTGGAATGCACGTAAATTGAGTAGTACCCTTCATGTCCTTTGAAGAATTGCTCCCACAAAGGTGCCAAAAACACAGGACCCCTTGTCAAGAACATGAAAGCCACCTTAGGAACTCGATCAAACGGGTATTCAGGTATCTTTGCATTCATTGAAGCTCTCCATAGCAATTCCTCATCATCCATATCATGCATAACATGAGGAGTCTTAAGGAACTCCTTCAATCCTACATGACTGTGATTGGATATTTCTGCTTTTGCAATTGGTGGTGGCAAAGCTGGCGTTCTTGGTAAGGCAGACAGTGACAACTGAGTGAATTGTAGACTTAAGGTGCAGTCTTTAAGATAGAAACTGATGATGATTCCAAAGGTTACTCCAAACCCCAAAATGAGCACATAAGTAAGAAATTGAACAAAGTGGAGTTGAATATTGAAAAGCTTGGAAAAAGAGTTTAATGGGTATTGGTTATTTGAGACCTTCATTTTTGGGGGAACAAGAACAATTAGAAATATATATGACTAAAAAAGATCTGTCTATGGTTTTTTATACTGATGAAATACTTCAAAGAATATCAGCAACAAACTTAACTTCTAATTAATCAACAAAATCAAATGAAAGTAAAACTGATCCAAAATACGATGGACACTGAAAGGGGTGATAGAGAAAGAAGATAGAACAGAAAGCTCTAGAAGTTCAGAAAATGATAGAAAAGGAAGATGAAAAGCTATCTCCCCTAAAGGTGATGATGGCTTTAAAGACCACTCTGTCTCTTTGATGCGCACTTTATATTTGCCCTTAGTTTTCTTCTCTTCTAGAAATAATAACAGCTTCTTTAAAAGATGAACTCGCCAAACAAGGAAACTGTTACCGTTGGTTTTGGAAACCTGTAGAAGATCATTAACATAATGTTACAAAGAAATCAATAAATATATACCACACAGACCCAATGGGAAGCCACAAATTATTACGTTGAAAATTATGACAAAATGCAGGTTCTGTTGTTATTGTATTATGGTGCCATCTGTTACTGGTTCGGTGCAATATTAAAAAAACGACATGGACTTTTTCTGAGTGGAATTTTTGACATTGAAAATATATGTTACGACGAAGACTAGGTTTCGTAGCCGCCAAGGACAAAGGTTTTTAACGCGTCGCTTTGTTACGTGTTTTATGGATCCTTAAGTATGAGAAGACATTTTGTCAAGTGAGACCAATAAAATGGAACCCAGAAAGAAGGAACCACGCATGTGGCTTCATATTGAATACTCTTTTAGCAAAGTCAACATTCTAACGATCAAAACCAACATGTTGAAAATAATGCACGTGTTTGGCAATTTAAAAATGGGATTTATTGATGTCAATGTTACATGAGATAGTATTTTCATGTGGGGAACACAAATATGTAGGATTCACAATTAAAAAAAAATGGATGTAAAATGACATAGATAGATATCTTATGTAACATGACACCATCATCCCTTGAAAGATATGTAGAAAAGAGCTCAGCATGCCATACAATTAAAAGGCGAAAAAAAATGACACTGGAAAAATAAAGAAAATACAAGTATGTAACAGTAAATAGAATGAAACGTACGTAATTGGGTGCACACAATACTTAATGATGATTGATGGCAAAATGGACTTATAATAAATTTCAGTTATTAAAATTAATGTCACTTGAATTATGATTACAATAAAACCAATAATGAAAAATAATTAATTGTCAATTTTTTTTTAGATTCTTCTACGGTAAATTATTCATTATTTTGATTCGAATGGTAAATGAGAAAAATCTACTATAAAATTTCATTTATTAAAATCAATTGCCGACTTTACTATAAAAGTCGATTGGAGACCGAATCTCCTTAGCAATCATTTAACTATTTTGTAATAGCAATCATCTACTTGAATAGTTTACAAATAATCTTTAATAAATATAATTATTTATTTATTAATATATCTTTT
>JAVKPL010002658.1:0-10207 GCA_032173675.1 Gastrolobium villosum | reverse complement strand
TTCATATTAAGTTGGATTATATAAGTACATACTAATGGAAAATTTTACGTTGATATGGCCTCATAGTTAGTTTATTACAATGATATGAGCTTGAAATCAATTCATGTTTTACAAATTTCAGACTCTCTGGACGTTTTCTCCTTCTTCTTCACAAACTTTAACAGCCACCATTGCGGGTCTCTGTCGCCAGGTAGCTAGCTTCTCGACAATCGATAAGATCCTTCAAATTAAGTCTTTTTTGACATAGCTTGATTTTCGAGTTTTTTTTTTTTAATTAATTTCTTGTTGCTCGTGCTTTCTGATCTGCCTTCTTATTGACGTGCTTTGTTTTACACATTTTGCTTGGTTTACTTAAGTTCTCTTGATGATACAATTTTCTATATCTATTCAAGATAAGAGATGCCCCGTTTGATTGTAAGGGTCATTAGGTCAAAGATCTTGGCTTGTATAGTGGAAATCACTAATTTTTACGTCTCATATTGTAATATTGTACCCCCAGCAAAGACTCTTAATTGCTAAAATGGGTCATGGATGTTCCATTGAATGATGAAAGATGAATATAGAAATGTGGTAGAAGGTTTTTGAGTAGCTTCTTATAATTAATGAGTTAGATGAAAGACATGGAAAAAAATGGGGTATTTTTCAGTGACATAAAGAAAGTAAAATGAAGATAATTATAACCTTACGTGTTATGGAATTTGGCAGCTGGAGCACAAACCTCAGATTAACCAAGAGATCTTCAGCTGCCACTGAAAGAAAGTTTCTTCCTTCAACCATCGTCTCCTAGTGGTGCAGCACAAAGAACAAAGGAGTCAACCCTAAGGGTCGAGTATCTTTGGTATGACCTTAACATTTTCTTCATTGCAAAGCCTAATCAAGGACCAAAGGCATTGCCTCAAGGAACTTAATGGCAAGGTCTTCCAGGATAACAACAATGTCAGTTGAAAAAGAGATTGGGGAAACAAGATAACCCCATGGTTCTTTATCAATTTAATTAGGGTTGTGAAAGTTTAGACTAATTGAAGTTCTTAATTTCTTTTCTATTTTGTATAACAGCAGGATTATGCAGCAAAAGTTAAGCGTATATATGCCACAAGCAGGGAAGTACTAAGTTGAGACTCTATGTAGTTTTTTTTCCCGGTAAGCTGGGTTTTATACCACAGCACAAATTAAAAAATTGAAATAGGACAAGTTCTGCAAATAGAAGTTAAATCTGCATCAAACAGCAGACCAATTCCAAGAGGAGGGGAATTAAAAACACAAAAATTATCAAAATTAACATTCATAAAAGGAAAATTTTCCAGCCAATCCGCACAACAGTTTCCTTCTCTGAAAGTATGAACCAGATGAACTCTCCAATCCTTGTGAATCCATGTTCGTAGTCGAGAAATCAGATGATTCTCGCGGACTGCATCACCATCACTAGTGAGCAGAGCAATAGCTGATTTAGAGTCACTTTCTACAATAACATTTCTCTATCTATCTTCCCAAGCTAGTTGCAAACCCTTTAAAATACCCCAGAATTCTACAGTAAGAGCATCACAACTACCAATTCTATAAGCAAATCCTTTTAACCACAACATCATTTCTAATAACACCACCACAAACTGCTAATCTTTGATTACCCTTAACCGCTCCATCAGTATTAATCTTTACCCAATTGCTTCCAGGAGCCTTCCAACAAATCAAAGTATCCGAATGGGACAGGTTATTTTGAGCTAAATTAACCTTATGAAAAGCATCTTGTATATCTCTCACCTTGGCTATCACTGACTAAATCTTGTATTGATAATCATGAACCTGATTTGGATTGTTATGACTCCTTTCATTCTTCCATTTCCATGCAAGCCAGCAGGCCGTAGCAAACCATGTACACCAAGTGATATTATCCCCTTAAAAAACTAATCTGTGACATGTTTAGTTCTATTCAATCCCATAAATTGGCAAAAAAGAAAGAAACCTACATATCTATTGGTACCAAATCAGGCCACAAATTCTTCATGTCATTACAATCTCTCAATAAGTGAATACAAGTTTCATTATGCTCTAACAAATTGGGCAAGAAGCTGAACCCATATTAAACATGGTTAATATGATTAATTTCTTCTAATTTCTTTTGTAAGCTTAATTTGTCTATGTTTTTCTCATAAACTTTGTTTGACCGCTATTCGAAGAAAATCAAATGAGGGAAAAATTGCAGCCAATAAACAAGAAATTATCACCAATTATCACAATTCTTATTGTTGTTGCCTTAGTTTAACTCTCACATGTTGTCTCAACTTTGATTCCACACGGTAAAATAGATATATAGTTTAAGGGTTTTATAATTCTCATTCAACATGAGGATTACAATTTTCCTACACACCCTTCAATTTCCGTGCTGACATGGGTCCTACATGTAATTTTTTCTAACACATGGGTCTCACATGCTTTTTATCTCTACAACATGAGATTTCAATTCTCCTTCAACATGAGAATTATAAAACTCATAGTTTAATGCTAAAAATCCTATTTGTTTATATTTTTAACCTTATTTTTCATAAAAGGTTCTAAATTATAAAATTGAAATAAAAAAAAATTATTATTCTCCAAAAAATGTTTTTTTTACTAAATACATATTATATATGTAACATTGCAAAAATAATCAAAAATTAAAAATTAAAGTGTTCTAATATCAAATGCTAGATATTCTTAAACAATCTAATCATCTAATCATGCTCACATAATCAAACAACTATTAGATCAATATCGTGGAATGAAAATAAAAGGATCGAATCATCCTGCCCTAGTCGTTCTTGCTCCGTAACTCAAGGTTGTGAAGTAGTGTTTCATTTCAACCCTTCTAAATCCTTTCTCTCCCTAATTAGATGGTGTACGTATAAAACTGTGAGTAAGTGTGGGTTTTAGGACCAAAACCATGAGTGCACCCTCTTTCCATCACACAAAGTCGGTTATGGATGATCGTTTCCGAATATTGGAAGAGTCTGTTATCCAAATTTCTAAAATGATGAGAATCAGGGATTTGGTTATAATCCAAACTTTAGGAAAAAAATCTAACAGACTAAACTAAAAAGACATTCTGCATGGTTTACTCGTAGCGAAAATAAAACTTTTTTTTATCATAGATATATGACAATTTTTATACGCAAAATCAATTTTATGACTACATATTGAAGCTAATCTAGAAGCCAAATACAATATTAATATAACATCCAAAAAAATTAAAAAATAAACAAAGATAGAAAGAAAGAAAGAAATTTGTGGTGAGTATAAAACAAGTTGATAACATATCATCAAGTAATTTATTGGCTTTTTTTAATTTTGCAAATTTATGATAGGATATTACTAAAAAACACCAAATGGTGGTGAAAAAGTGATGAGTTATAAAAATAATTGTAGGCAAAAGGGTCAAATTGAAGAAATATCATTGAAAAACATCAAATGACGATGACAAAGGCGATTAGTTGTGAAAATAATAATGAAGCAACATACAAAATGGTGGTGACAATGTGATTAGTTGTGAAAGTAATAATGAAGCAATATTATTGAAAATTACCAAAAGGATTAATAGTAAAAGCAATAATTATTAAGGAAAAATGTCCAAGGATGGTGCTAATATCATTGCTTCCTTCTAAAGGAGGAATGTCTGTAAATAGGTGAGATTTTAGTAGAATTTTGAGAGGGAGGGAGGGAGGGGGGGAATTGAAGAGAGTGAGAAGAAAATGGTGAGAGTGAAGTGAAATAGAAAGATAGAGAAATAATTAAACATAAGGAGATTTGAAAGAAGTTCTTAGCAAGTAAATATTTACTCAAGATCTTCACACCAATTGGTAGTAGTCTTGACTCCTACTTTTCTCATCAACACTTAGGTGAGTGAATAATGGGGACTGTAAGAACCCGCACCGCTAATTAAGGTAATTAGCGAATTAATTATGATAATTAGGAAATAATTCCATAATTGACCCTAATAAGTATTAATGGGCTTAGATAATTATATTGAGTGAGTAAAAATGCTGAAAGTCGCTTTTCGGAAGAAAAGTGCAGATACCGGTTCTGCTACTCGGTATAAATCCGTACCGGAAACGTATCCCGGAAAATTATAACGAATGCATGATAATTACTAGAATATTATGTAGGACTTGTAAAACAAGTTTCAAGTCAAAATGACGTAATCTGATGTCAGAACTGATACTGGCTATGGAAAAGCGCGTACCGGAAAGGTGCTCCGAAAAATAAAATAAAAATATGAAAAATCTTAGAAAAATGCGTAGGTCTAGAATCCGAAGTTTGGGATCAAGATCTTTTACTTTGCGATTAAGGCTAATACTGTGCGATTAGTGGCTTGTGCCTATAAATAGGCACATTAGCACAAAACCCTAGGCCATATTCATATTCCTACGTAGAGAGAGTGTTGGGCTGCAGCTGCCACCCTTCTTCTTCTTCTTCTTCTTCTTCTTCTTCTTCCTTCTTCTTTCCTTAGCCAAGTTATCACCTTTCATGCTTGTTTAGACATTTGTGAAGGTGAGAGTAAACTTTGGGGCTGCATTGTGGCCATCATTCTGAGTTGAGGGGTAGTTAGTGAGCATGAGTTTGGAGCTTTAGTAATGGCTACTTTGTGGTAGTCATTGTGAGCTTCAAAGTGCCTTCTTGTGGTGCAAGAACCCACCTTGAAGTGCCATTTTCGTGCTCCTACTTAGGCTGAGTTTGAGGAACCTTGGGAGAGCTCCAAGAGCACAACTTGCCTCTGTTTTGAGCTTTGGTAAGTTATACCAACTATGATCATGGGTTTAAATGCTTAAAATGGAACCTTGATGCATGTATTGAGCTAAGTTAATAACTTAAGGGTGGGGTAGGTTAAACACACCTAGAAATGCATGTTTAAGTGCCTTTAATCGGTTAAAAAGTTGAACCTATGGATTGGATACTCACGAAATGCAGAAAATGCATTCTGTCGTGAGATATCCGGATATTGTCGGGCAGATATCCGGATATCAGTATCCGGATATGATATCCGGATATCCATATCCGGATATGGGGACAGCAACGAACCTGTTTCGATAAAAATTCGATATCTTGAGCTACAGAGCTCCAAATCGAGTGCCGTTTGGACCTATGTGTAGCTAACACATAAGGATATAACCCTGTAAAATTTCGTAGCCATTGGATAAGTGGTTTGATCTCAGTGTTACTTTAAAGTCGCGTATTGGTTGCTGGAAATTCAGTTGGCAGCAGTCACTTTGCGAAAATCATAACCGGAGTTATACAACTCCGATTGAGGCATAAAGTATATCGTTGGAAACCTCAAGATGTCTAGTGTAACATTGTAAATATTAGAATATTAATATTGATATAATTATTGGTCTAAAACAGATTGTGATTCTGCTGTGTTTGGACTTTGAGTTTGTGCGGACTCTTGGCTTGGATAGCTAGCTTGCAAGGTAAGCTTTCGTGTCCTCGGTTTAGCCATTTTGATGTTCCACCATGTCCCATGGGGATGGGTTTATGCATGCTGTGTTACATGCTTTGATTATTTTGGAAATGCTGTTGAGCTGTTTATATGTAATGAGCTATTATGATATGCATGTGGTGTCCACCTAGACGGCAATCCTGAGTATGTAGTACATACAAGATGGAGAAGCATGTGGGTGAGGTGCAGGTAGTATCCATGTACTCATGTAGGCATAGACGTATTCCTACATTTCTCTGGCCAGTAGATTTGAAAGCACACATGACATGATTAATTGCTGCATCGCATGATTTTAGAACTTATACTGTAATACTGTTTTAGAACTTATATTACACATGTAAGTGAGCTTGGGGTGGAGACTCCTTGAGGACCCCTTGTCTTACTGAGATTTCTTGTTAGAGATCTCACCCCACGTTTGGGGACGCTTATTTCAGGATCAGGTAATGTTGAGGGCTCAGGTGGCAGGAGGCCAGAGCTGAGCTGATAATTATGCTGACGTGCTGGTTGTGGATTGCTGTTTTTATTTCCGACTGTTGTTTATGTTTTCTGTTGAGTTTATGTTATGACTGTTATTGGGCTTTGTTGCCTTATTTGGTGAGCATGGGGTTTGTCCATGCCGCATGTTTGACTTTGGTCTTTTAGGTTAATGTTGTAATTAAAGTATCAGGATTTTGACCCAGGCTACTTGTGTAGACCTGTGGCTTTAGATACTCACTTATTATATTTATGTACGAGGTATTCAGTTAGTTGTTTTGCGATTTACATACAGGCAGTATTTTTATGAAAATGATTAAGTAATCAAGTTGGTTAAGTTAATGACGTCATAATTGAATTAAAGAAAAAGTTATTCCGCATTTTAATTAAGCGTGGCTTAATACGATAGTGTGTTAACAATCCGGGTTAACACGGGCTGTTACAGGGACTATATAGGCCAAGTCCAAACTTTATTTCAAATTCTATTATCAATATTTTTATTTTAGTTTTAATTTTGTTATACAATAGTTTTAACTTTGTATATTTACGACATGTTACTCGTTAGAAACAATTTGAAGATGATCACAACTGTGAAAGGACTCCTGACAAAGCAATTTGAAATAAAAGATCCAGGAGCAAAAAATGTGATTTTTAGGTATGCAAAATAAGAGGGGGCGTGATAAAGGAAAATTGTGGTTGAGTCAGTGGAAGTACGTAGATGTTCTCAAGAAATTCAAGATGATAATTTTATCACATCTTGTTATCAAAAGCACATCTAACAAAGGTGTGAATTAGCTCACTTTTAAGTATCGATCTTCAAATTGATTCACATATTAGCCTCTATTTTGCCAAATCGAAAATAACAATTGATTGCATTGCAGAGACCATAAAACTAATCAGAAAATTCCAACATAAATTCCACTAAATAAACAGGTTCGTTCTTTATTTTATTTTATTTTATTTATTGATGAAGCAAACATAACATTTTATTTGTTTTGGATCAGCACGCTACAAATGCATTGCTTCGTTCTTCGGCCATCTCAGTCATCGAAGAATTCGTCAGGATTAAGGTAAGCGGTAAACATTGGCACCGCTTGAGCTGGTACCTGCAGCTCCTGACTCATCTTTTTTAGTTGGGGCATCAGAAGCAGTTGATAATGGTGGTGGCATACTATCATTTGCAATCACAGCTGGTTGTGCAGGAACAGATCCGCCACGATATGCACAGTAAAGAGTGCAAAAGGTTGCATAATTATGTAAACCTAACCTTCTCATTGCCCATAAAAAATCTTCTTCGGTAACAGATGATCGTTGCTCGCTTTGGCACCGTCTATTAGCCTCTCTATTGATGAGGCTCGTGAAATTAGTCACACACTGTACCATTGTTGTCTTTGTTTCATCACTGATTTCTACATTCGGTGGAAGAGCTCGGCGCATGATTCTTAGCACATTGGCATCTTCCACCACCACATGCTTGTTTTTTGAAGAAGAATCCCCTTCCTCCTGCAATTGCTTTGAACCTAAAAACACATGCACCCCAAGTTTTGTGATCATTTACCTTCGTACAAATAATTATACATAAGAATAATTAAGAAGAAAAAAGGAAAAAGGAGAGATAAAAACTCTAATAAAAAATTACCAAAAACAATATTGACAGAAAAATTGAGAATAAAATTTTAAACAACAATTCTTGTAGAAAATTATCAAAACTAGCATAGATATCAACCTAGTATTGGAGATAAAGCTTATACACGTCTATATATGATGAGTATCAAAAATGAAAACCAATATATATATATATATATATTCAACACGTTTGAATTCTTTGGAATGCTTACTAGAGATTGATTTTTCAGGCTGGCCACGGTGAAAAGAAGACCCTTTGTGCTCCATACTCTCTCCTTGATTAAAAATAGATGCTTGAGTTTTCTACTTTGCTTATGAATGCACACTGGTTATAGTGGTTCAATTTATAATGGGGAAAAGCTAATCTTGATCTTTTTATTTAATTATTTTTCTTTGGTGAGATCGAGGTGTTTTTAATGAGGGAGATAAGATGGTTTGACTTTTAAAAACCATTTAATGTTGAGAATTGAAAAATTTATTACTTTATAATTAATTATTTTATGGATGTGTTAAACTCGTTGTTATTCCTATGTTTCAGATGAGAGTAAATCCTCTCATGTGTTAATTAACATGACCATATCATGTGGGGCAATCATAATCATATATGGATGAATGAATGGTGAGAAGGGAGGAGAGAGAGAAAATATAAAGATAGGAAATTACACAACCATCACCGTTGATTTTATTATTAATGGTTAAGATCCTCCCATATGACATGATCATGTTAAATTACACATGAGATGATCCATTTCCGTTTAAGATAGTCTCCTTTTAGTCTTTTTTCCTCTTCATCTCCCCCTTCTTCTTTTTCCCTTTTTTTTATCACTTATATATATATATATATATATATATATATATTATTACTATTTTATTTTTAGTTTTATTTTTTATTTTTTAACTTTTTTCAATCCTTTCGCATCTTTTATTTGGGTTCATCTTTCACCGTCCCTAATTAATTTGGGATAAATATGTTATTGATGTTAATTTTATAATTAATTAAAAGTTGATCAAAATGTTTATAAAAAAAAAGTTGATCAAAATAATAAAAGGCTGAATAAAAGAAACATGCCTTTAATTTGCATATTGAATGAACACTGGTTTCAATCCACTGGATTTATACACGAGAAAAGTAAGTCTTGCGTTTTTTATGAGGGATCTAAGACTTTATTTTTTTATATGATACATTTATTGTGAGCAATAAAAAATGGGAAAAACATCTATCCTTTTTAAAGGATATAAGTTTATATCATTTTAGATCCTAATCGTTGATTTCAGTCCATCAACGGTTATAATTTATTGGGTCAAACTTAATGAGCCAAATTATTATTAATTAATTAATAATTTTGATACAATAAATTATAACCGTTGATAGAAGGAAATAAACGGTTAGGATCTAAAAGTATATAAACTTATATCCTTTAAAATGACAGATGTTATTCCCATAAAAAAATTTATCACACTGTAATTAATTTAAAGTTGGTCGATCAAAACAAGACAAATTGGATAATAAATTTTTTAATAAGACATTTAACTCTCTCTCTCTCTCTTTTTCTTAATTTCTTTTTTGAAAATTTTGACTTGAAGGTGAGTGTGTTTTTTTAACACGTTAAAAAATAAATAATTTTATAATTTAGATTTTCTTTATATTTACAAATTTATTAATATATTATTAAAAAGGGCTTAGTTTTTGTCCACGTAGAATTATGTCATTTTAATAAATGTAAAAAATCAATTCAACCCAAAAATT
Organism: Gastrolobium villosum; assembly: GCA_032173675.1. Taxonomy (NCBI): domain Eukaryota; kingdom Viridiplantae; phylum Streptophyta; class Magnoliopsida; order Fabales; family Fabaceae; genus Gastrolobium; species Gastrolobium villosum. The sequence goes on along the minus strand of JAVKPL010002658.1, from coordinate 893 downwards.
TAAGTTATTGGATGAGACTACGTTAATAATTTTATATATCTTAACACATCCCCTCACACGAGAGTTCTCTGGGTTTGAAGGGTGGACAATTATTCCAATTACAATATTTTATGGTGAGAGAGAATAGTTACACAATAAAAATCTAGGATAAAGTAGGAGATTTTTTTAATTTATATATTAAATAAAATAATTATTTTAACTAAAATAATAATTGTATTTTAAACAGATAAATATTTTCCCTATTGTAAAAGTGAGTGATATTCTCACCAAAAAAAAAAAGTGAGTGATATTAATGTGGTATTCATCTTCTAGATTAGCTTCAATATGTCCTTATAAAGTTGATGTTGGGTATAAAACTTGTCATATATCGATAATAATTTTTGTTTTATGGCTACGATAGGACCAAAACCATGAGTGCACCCTCTTTCCATCACACAAAGTCGGTTATGGATGATCGTTTCCGAATATTGGAAGAGTCTGTTATCCAAATTTCTAAAATGATGAAAATCATGGATTTGGTTGTAAATCCAAACTTTAGGAAAAAAATCTAACAGAATAAACTAAAAAGACATTCTGCATGGTTTACTCGTAGCGAAAATAAAACTTTTTTTTATCATAGATATATGACAATTCTTATACGCAAAATCAATTTTATGACTCAGTATTGAAGCTAATCTAGAAGCCAAATACAATATTAATATAACATCCAAAAAAATTAAAAATAAATAAAGATAGAAAGAAAGAAAGAAATTTGTGGTGAGTATAAAACAAGTTAATAACATATATATATCATCAAATAATTTATTGGCCTTTTTTAATTTTGCAAATTTCTGATAGGATATTACTAAAAAAACACCAAATGGTGGTGATAAAGTGATGAGTTATAAGCTTAC
>JAVKPL010002657.1:0-10153 GCA_032173675.1 Gastrolobium villosum | reverse complement strand
CGCAAACAATTGTGGTGGAAAGGGAGAATGGGTGGAGATGGGTGTCAAAGTGTTTTTAGTGGCCATTCTTCATGTTTATCCTCATCAAACTTGAAGATGTGCGATTGTGGTCTGACCGCTGTGGTACGCAAGAGTGGGACAAAAAAGAACCCAAGAAGGAAGTTCTTAGGATGCGCTAATTTGAAAGGGGGTCGGAAGTGTAATTTTTTTGTGTGGGTTGATGAACCCACATGTGTGGTTGCTGGAGCAAGAGCGTTATTACTATATAGGATATCTGGTTACTTGTTTTGTCTCCCTATTTTCACAAGTGATATCTCTAATCCTGGATGATCAAGTTACGTAGTTTTATTAGAAGTTATTACTGTATAATGATCACTTCTAATTAAGTTATATTGCATGCATACAGAGCATGGGAAAGAGACCTAAACTCATGGTTATAGTGGGACCATATATATGTTCTCAACCTTTTTTAACTGTGGTTGATGTGGTGTCTTTGCCATTTTGATTCTGTCTTTCACATGGGTGTTTTGCTCTATTGTCATGACTTAGGTCTTTACTTTGAATTGGTCTGTCACATTAAATAGCCATCTGATATTGCTTGATTTGGTCTGTGGTTACTCTTACATTTTAGTTCCACTTCAGGCAGACGTATATGGTATTACATTGTTTTTTTTTTCTTCCGGAAAGTGCTTAAGTGATGGTTCAAAATCATGCAGAATGTAATATGAAACAATATTCTGCTTCTAATCACTATTACTTTTCTGTATAGGCATGGCTGGACTTGCTGTGACGTATGGCTTGAATCTAAATGCACGTCTATCGTGATGGATACTTAGCTTTTGCAAACTTGAAAATAAAATTATATCTATTGACAGAATTTATCAATACAGCCAAGTACCTAGTGAAGCACCAACAATTATTGAAGATTCTCACCCTCCATCCTCATGGCCTGAGAATGGGACAATCCAATTAATTGCTCTGAAGGTATCCAGCTCAGTCTCACATTAAGTATTCTCTTTGTTCTTTGGTTTGCACTAATAAGACCATGCTTATTGCATTATCTTTAATATCAATTTTAGTCATTTTATTGTTTATTTATTTCTTTCCTTTTCTTTTCCGAGAGGGGAATTATCTCTCATGTTATTGTTCTCAACTTTTGCTACCCATCATTTTTTTGTAATATGCATATTTTATAAACTTGATTATGCAAATAATTCAATTTTTTTTATTTTTTCGTGCGTACAATGTTACAGTTGTAGGCTGAATGACTTATTTACTTAATCTACTCTTTTGCCCTGAAATGAACCGAAGACTTGCAGTTAAGTTTTTTTGAGTCGCATAATAAGCTATTAATTCTGTAGATCCTGGATCAGTTATATTGCCGAGAAAGAAAATTTGTACTTACCGTGGTTCTACAATAGTTTTTCCCCTGAACATTTGTTTCATTCCTCTCCAGGATAATTAGCAAAGTAATTGGCTTTGTATGTACTGTAAGTTGATCATGAACTTTAAGGAATTTATTCTGTTCTCCCTTTTTAATGACCGTTTTCTGTATTTGAGGTTTAAAACATGCATGAGATTTGGAGAACTTGTTAAAGTAAATAATTTTCTTTCTTTCCTTGAAGCTATTATGTTAGCAGCTTGTTTGAGACAAGTAAAACACATGCAGAAGAAAAGCTTACTTGACACCTAGTGTCTGGATGCAAAAACATCGCTTACCATTTTTAGTGGCTGTTTGATAAAATGAAGATGTTAATTAATAGATACTCAGTAAGAGTATTTTCCTTCTTGTCCTTTGCTCATTGGAGGACTAAACGTTTGATAATTTTTGTATTTCTGAGTGCTAACTGCTAATGGTGGAGGCAACGAAAGTTCTCTTGTATCTGTTGTTCAGATAATTGAAAAACAACTTTTGGATTCTCATCATAAATATAAGCCTGTTACTATTAAAATTTAGGCATGTCATTAACACATATTATTGGGTGATAGGCCCAAGCAAAAGAGGATGGCTGGAGCACCATCATGGGCCAAGGATTTCATTAGGAAGAGCTAAGGCTGGAATTGTAAAAGCCCAAGGGTGAATCTGTAATAGCAAGTGTTAAGTGTTAATGTGTCTGTTAGTGGTGTGTGTTGGGTTGTTAGCTTATACGTGTAAGTTGTTGAGTTTGTTAGGGGAGGCGTGGCTGGAGTGTGTTTGTTAGACAGTGACGTGGTTGTATTGTGTGGAGATTAAAACAACACTGTTATGAAATTGGATTCTTTATCTAGAAAATATATGAAAACTTGTTTCCTTTTATCTCTGTTTTCTCTCTGATTCGGTTGGGTTCCAAAGTTAGGGTTCGCGTCCCTTTCATTGGTGCTTTCATCGTTTCTCAAGCTTTTCAAGATGCGTGTTCAGGATTTGGCGGAGGAATTCAACGCGTTTCAAGTCCGTATTGATCGGAGTTTGGAGGATTTGCAAACTCGCTTCGAACAACGCTTCAATGACCATCAGAATCAGTTCACAAGCTTCAACACTCAACTGCAGCAAATACATGCCGTGGTTGTGGGTAATAATGCTACTCATGCCGACACGGGTCCCTTCCATGGTACGCAGTCTTCGTCTCACTCTGATACGATGGGCCTTCACCATAATCGTTTAGATCCGAATGATCTGCGAATGTTAATGAAGTCTATTCGCATGGAACTTCCGATTTTCAACGGTACGGATCCAAATAGTTGGATTTTTCGTACTGAGATGTATTTTGGGTTGCAGCAAGTACCTGATAATCTCAAGGTTCGCTTGGCGGGTATGAAGATGGAAGGGTTAGAAGGCCCCTGGTTCCAGTGGCTGTTCAATGGGGGTTCTCTCAAATCTTGGGAGGAATTGAAGATGGCAGTTCGACACAGATTTGGTGGTACAGCTTATCAGGATTTACGGGGCGTACTTTCAAAGTTGATGCAAGATGGAACACTCAGTGACTATATCAGAAATTTTGAGGCCTTGATTAACCAGGTTACTGATTTTTCTGACGAGGTATTGATGTGTTTTTTTGTTTCTGGATTACTTCCTGACCTGCGGAGAGCTATTCAACTCCATACTCCCACATCACTCCATCAAGCCATGCAATTGGCTATCACCTACGATGCTCATTTTGTGGAGTTGCGCTCATCTTTTTCTTCTCCAAACACCAAGAGATTGTTCACTAAGAATTCTTATACGGTGGAGCAACCTCAACCTCTGAATACAATTGTTCCGGTTCCAAAACCAGTAGTACCTTCTTTACCGTCGACGGTGCCTTACAGGAAATTGTCTCATGAAGAGCTAAAAAAAAATGGGACATGGGACTTTGCTACACATGTGATGAGAAGTGGAATTCTCGGCATAGGTGCAAGGGTAAGCTCTTATTGATGTTGGGTGCTTCGGAGGAGGTACCAGGCGAAGGGGATGAGCAGATTGTATGGCAGCCACCCTTGGTCATAGAGGAATCTCCAGCAAATAATGAGGCTGCATTGCATTCCTTGGAAGGTGATAGTAATCCTAGAGCAATCCAGTTTCAGGTGGAGTTCAAGGGGAGGTTAGTTTCTATTCTTGTTGATTCCAGTAGCTCCCATAATTTCATTCAAAAACATCTGGTGAATTTCGTTGGATTATCTACTGTCCGAGTTCCTAAAATGCGAGTATTCTTGGGGAATGGAGAATTCCTAATTTGTGATAGGAAATGTTTGGGGGTACCACTGAATATTCAGGGATTTTCTTTTTCAGTGGACTTGTGGGTGATTGAGTTAAATAGACTGGGGGTTATCCTTGGCATAACTTGGTTGAGTAAATTGGGAAGAGTTCTACATGATTATGCAGACATGTCCATGGAGTTTATGACAAACACTGGCAGGGTAGTTCTACAAGGAGAAGGATTTGGCAGGGCAATGGGTCATACTGAACTGAATTGCCTGCATATGGATGGGAATCAAGTGCAGGATGTGCTTCCTGAATTACTGGAATTGCAATCAAAAGTTCCAGTGACTATATGGGATCTTTTGTTGCACTTCCAATCAGTCTTTCAAGTACCAAAGGGACTACCACCTCCTAGAAACTATGATCATGCCATCCATTTAACTGAATGAGCCAAACCAATCAATGTTCGGCCATACAGGTATGCCCATCATCAAAAAGAGGAGATTGAAAAACAGGTCTCTGATTTGTTGGCTTTGGGTTTCATCAAGGAAAGTAAGAGTCCATTTTCCTCCCCTGTATTATTGGTGAAGAAGCATGATAATACTTGGAGGATGTGTATCGATTATAGGGCCTTGAATAGCATCACAATTAGGGACCGGTTCCCAATACCTACCATAGATGAGCTGTTAGATGAACTTGAGGGAGCACAATTTTTTTCTAAACTTGATCTGAGGAGTGGTTACCATCAAATTTTATTGGTGCCTGAAGATACTCCTAAAACGGCTTTTAGAACTCATGAAGGGCACTATGAGTTTTTAGTAATGCCTTTTGGCTTAACTAATGCTCCCTCCACTTTCCAAGCCGCCATGAACAACATTATTAAGCCTTTCCTTCGAAAGTTCATTATTGTTTTCTTTGATGATATACTAATATATAGTGAATCAATGGGAGATCATCATAAGCATCTTGCTATTGCCCTGAACTGTTTGCAGGATAATCAGTTTAAATTGAAGCTATGTAAGTGTAGTTTTGCAATGATAGAAATCGACTACCTTGGTCACCTGGTGTCTAGAGAGGGAGTGAAGGTGGACCCAAACAAAATTTCCGCCATGTTACAGTGGCCTCATCCGAAGACTGTTAAGCAATTAAGGGGGTTTATTGGACTTACTGGATATTATAGGAGGTTTGTTAGGCAGTATGCTTCCTTAGCTGCTCCTTTGACTGATATGCTGAGAGAAAACTCCTTTACATGGAGTGCTGCAGCTGAGACAACATTTGGGGAGTTAAAAAGAGCTATGTCTACAACACCAGTATTAGTCTTGCCTGATTTTTCTAAACCCTTCATCGTGGAGACAGATGCTTCTTCGGTTGGTATAGGAGCAGTGCTTCAACAGAACAACCATCCTATTGCTTATTTTAGCAAGAAATTGGGTCCTAGAATGAAGGTTGCTTCTACTTATGTTCGGGAGTTGTTTGCGGTGACAGAGGCAGTCAAGAAATGGAGACATTACTTGTTGGGGTCAAAATTTATTATTCGTACAGATCATCGAAGCTTGAAGGAGTTGTTATCCCAAACTGTACAAACTGTAGAGCAACAAAAGTATGCTTGTAAGTTGATGGGGTATGACTTTTCAATCGAATATAAGCCAGGTTCTGCTAATATAGTAGCTGACTCTTTATCCAGGTGCCATGAGGAGGAGCAAACTGGTACAATTTTCTCCTTAATTTCTGAACCTACATTCCAATTGGTTGATGAGATTAAGGCTGAAAATCAATCTGACCCTGACTTGATCAGAATCCGTTCTAAGTTGAATGCGAATGAGTTGCTGGAAACTGATGTGATGGAGAGGGATGGTATATTATACCATAGGAATCATTTCTTATTGGGGCCTAATTCTGTCCTAAGAAAGAGGGTCATACAGGAAGCACATTCTACTCCATTGGGAGGGCATGCAGGTATCACAAGAACCGTTCTGAGATTATCTGCCTCTTTTTACTGGTTTGGTATAAGAAAAGATGTCACTGAGTTTGTCAAACAATGTACTACTTGTCAAGTGATTAAAACAGTCACTGCTCCACCTATGGGGTTGCTACAACCTTTACCAATACCGGAGGGGGTCTTTGAAGATTTATGCATGGATTTTATTACTGGATTACCTATCTCTAAAGGATACAATGTTATTCTAGTAGTTGTGGATAGATTAACAAAATATGCTCATTTTGGAGCCCTAACCAATCCTTATACTGCAGCAAGGGTGGCAGTATTATTTTGTGATATGATAGTCAAGTTGCATGGTTTTCCTAGAACTATAGTATTAGATCGTGACTCGATTTTTTTGAGCAAATTCTGGTCCCATATGTTTAAATGTAGTGGGACTACTCTTCGGAAAAGTACAGCATACCATCCCCAATCTGATGGACAGTCAGAAATAACCAACCGGTATTTGGAGCAATACATAAGAGCATTCTGTCATGATGAGAACCATAGGTGGGCTGAGTTCTTAGGTTGGGCAGAATATCACTACAATACTGCTCACCACTCCTCCATTGGGATGACTCCATTTCAAGCCTTGTATGGAAAGGTCCCATTGATGATTCCTCCTTATCTCCAAGGTTCTGTAAGAGTGGAGGCAGTGGATGTCACACTAACTCATAGAGATGAGCTCTTGCATCGATTAAAGGATCATTTGAAAAACTCACAGAACAGAATGAAAATTCAGGCAGACAAGCATAGGAAGGATGCTTCATTTTCGATGGGAGATATGGTATTAGTGAAGCTGCAACCCTATAGGCAAATAACTGTAGCTCACAGGAAGAGTCAGAAGCTTGCCAAAAGGTATTTTGGTCCTTTTCCCATCACCCGAGTGTTGAGTCCTGTAGCATATCAAGTTGAGCTTCCTGCAGGATGTCGAATTCATTCTTCCTTCCACATATCAGTTTTGAAGTTGTTTCGTGGGAATGCAGCGGCTATTGCCTTACCCTTGCCAGAAGAAAGTAAGGAGAACCTTCCTATCCAATCTCCCTTGACAGCCTTGATGTCTCGAACAATTCAAGACTTAGAGGGAACTCAAAGGCAGTGGTTAATTCAGTGGTCAAATTCCCTTCCAGAAGATGCTACATGGGAGAATGAAGCTGATTTGCAATTGCATTATCCAGATTTTAGTCTACCACATATGAACCTTAAGGACAAGGTTCTCTTTGAAGGAAGGGGCATTGATAGGCCCAAGCAAAAGAGGATGGCTGGAGCACCATCATGGGCCAAGGATTTCATTAGCAAGAGCTAAGGCTGGAATTGTAAAAGCCCAAGGGTGAATCTGTAATAGCAAGTGTTAAGTGTTAATGTGTCTGTTAGTGGTGTGTGTGTTGGGTTGTTAGCTTATACGTGTAAGTTGTTGAGTTTGTTATGGGAGGCGTGGCTGGAGTGTGTTTGTTAGACAGTGACGTGGCTATATTGTGTGGAGATTAAAACAACACTGTTAGGAAATTGGATTCTTTATCCAGAAAATATATGAAAACTTGTTTCCTTTTCTCTCTGATTCGGTTGGGTTCCAAAGTTAGGGTTCGCGTCCCTTTCATTGGGCTTCATGGACATTACACATGACCCTTATTAACTTCAATAATGTTTGGGAGTTTTTACTCTTCACCTTTTATTCTGATAGGTGACAATTTCTTAACCGTGTTATCTATAAAATTCAACCAGTTTTTATTCATTAGATGGGTTTCATGGATGGATGAATTTTATATTTGAGAGTTGAACCTTTTTTGTTAATTCAACTAGTTTTCAATGTTGCAAAAGTTCCCCTGCACAAGTTGCGTGGAATTTGTTAATGATGGGTATGATAAAGTTAGGCATCTTCGTTAGAGAACAACTACAGTTTTATGCGATGGGTTATTTGCTGTTAAACAATAGGCTATCCTTTATTTGCATTATTTACAGTAGTAAAGGTGTCTGTAATAATTCACTTGTTTGTATCCTTTATTTCCATTGGAGTCTGTAGTTGCAGTAACTTGTTGATTTGAGTTTGAAGAGTGTAGCAGTCTTTGTTCATGTCAATGTATTTCCCTTTCATCGTGTGAAAGGTACGAGTCTGAGTTGCTTTTCTCTTGCATGTAATGGTGAAGGTGATTCTGATTAGATCCCTTTTTAATGGATATTAATATGATACAGACGTATTTCAGTTAGATCTCGTTTCTTTTATACTTGAATTGGTTTTGTCCGATTGTTCAGATAAGAAAATATTACCATTACAAACAGAGATCCATAGGTACCAACTTTTATAAAACTATTCCATTTCCTTGTTTTTCAAAAGAACTAATACATGCTGAAGGGTAATATGCATATACGGATTCAGACCAATGAAATCACTCATAATGCAGAATTGCTCATTCGAACTTTTAAAATTGGGGTTATGCTCAATATAAAAAAAACTACATGCAATGAAATCATGGTTAATTGCATTGTTTACTGAATTCTTGACTTCGGGTCTTGTGTTTGTGTATTATATGTTCAATTGATGTGTATTATATGTTCAATTCCTATGTTCCTACTATATATATATACTCAATGATTTATCGATCTCAACAAGTACTACCAGTACTAAGGGTGGTTTAAAATGTGTAGGTGATGATTCAAAGCATTAAACAACTAATGGTGGATGCTCCGAACAATCAAGCATTATTAACTAGCAAAGACTAATGAATGTGGAGAATTGTATCTGACCTTCACTATAGTGCAGCCTCTTGGATATGATTTGATGACGTTGAGTTACTTGGATATATATATATATATATATATATATATAATCATCTATATAACAGATGGCTTTTGCCACACTTGAGCAAGCATATTTCAACTCTCTTTCTCCAAGTTAGCCTCTTGCAAAGAGTACAATCATCTATATACTTATCAAGTTAGCCTCTTGCAAAGAGTACAATCATCTATGTAGTTATTGTTAACCACAGAAAGTTTGGAATCCAAAGGTATCACAGCTGTCACAACAGGATGTAACAAGAAGCTAATAAAAAAACACAGCAACAATGGTGATCTAAGGAGACACTCTTGTTCAAGCATATCTATGTATGTTCAGAGGGACAAAGTAAGAGGTCTAACGATGAATGCTATCCTACAGCCCAAGTCACGTTTACATGTGAAGGATTGGTAAATCATTGGTAAGACAACTGATCATGTAAATCCCAAACTATAGCATAAATGGTTAGATTCAGTCAGTTTATTTGAGTAAATTCAGATTCATGAATGACTTATTCAGAAGAAATTGTGCATTTTCTTACATTTGGCTGAGAGCAAGAAACGATGGCAATTTGTAATATGCAAGTTAAGGACTTATGCAAGCATGGAGCCGTATATTATTGCTACTCATAGATAGCTAAGCTCAATGAAAATAAGAAAGAATGGGAAAATGACCTCCACAAATAAATAACCTCCACATACAACTTAGATTGAATTACTTCACATTAACTTACACGACATGGAAGTCTTATATTCCTGTTCTTGAACAAACGTTCATTAGGGAGCAAATAAAGTATATAAAATACATGATGACAGCGTGGAATTGTCATAGAAAACTACTTATATATATGGATAATAACCAAGGGTAGTTGTGAGATAAGCAGAGAAGCAACTGTCATCATGGTAAACCTTCAGTGACATATTGATTGTAGCCACACCAACCAAAATATAAGGCAAGTACTTGTTGTCTGCAACGAACAAGGAATAGCAGCCCATCTAGGAATGAGCATATGCCATTAACTAAACCAAATATGGAAAATATGTTAGCAACAAAACATAAAATGGGTTCCCACACCTATGGTTCTTATAAGCAGTGTTAGCTGACCAATTAAATCACATAAAAACATTAAGAAATAGTTACCTTCTGTGTAGGGGTTCATGCAACGTGAACACACAAGAGGCCAAAAATCCAAAGTCTTCTTCAAAATTCTGTAACAAACAGTAATGGCAATATACTATGAAAATGGTTAAATTTACTATTGTTACCAGGAATTCCACCACCATTTAACTACACTAGTCTAACCTTGCTGTAATGTAACATGATCATTTTTATACACAGCAGAGACGTAGACTGCCACCATATGTAAGAAAAGATATCTTCAAATGTACAGCTGAAAGATGTCACACCAAAATTTTTTTTTTTCACAAACACCCATGTACCTACAATGGGTTCCCAAAAAAAGTTGTGCTCATTCTACCGAGCGGTTTCCAACAGCGATGCCACCACTAAGATTCTCTCCTCATAACCTCCACTCATGAAAACATCAGTCAGTTTGCTATCTCCGCCCATGATCATTGCAACCTTCACCCTTTGAGTAGTATTTAATCCTTCAATCTGTTTTAATTCTTCCAGAATTGACCGTCTTAGCTCCCTATCCTCTGCCTTATTTTTAAAACATCTAACCAGGTTATCTATTTTGTCAGCTGTTCTTGTGTGTGACTGGGTAAGCTTGTCCATTGCTTTAGAGACC
>JAVKPL010002656.1:0-10389 GCA_032173675.1 Gastrolobium villosum | reverse complement strand
TGGTGGTGGTGGGTGATGATGGTGGTGGTAGTGACGGTGGTGGATGTGGTGATGGTGGTGGTAATGAATGGTGGCAGTGGTGAAGATGGTAGTGGCTGCGAAGATGGCGATGGTGGTGATGACGACAACGGCTGCGATGGTGGTGGTTGGTGGCAGTGGTGGTGGTGGTGGTGGTGATGGCAGTGGCTGCAGCGGTGGTGGTGGTTGGTGACGGTGGTGATGGCAGTGGCTACGGTGGTGGTTGGTAACAGTGATGGTGGTGGTGGTGATGGCAGTGGCTGCAGTGGTGGTGGTGGTTGGTGACGGTGGTGGTGGTGGCGGTAATGGAAGTGGTTACGGTGATAGTTGTGGTGGTTAGTGACGGTGGTGGAAGTGGTGGTGGCAATGATGATGATGGTGGTGGTGGTTACGGTGATGGTAGTGGTGGCGGTGGCGGAGGTAATGGCAGTGGTTGCGGCGATGGTAATGGTGGTTAGTGAAGGTGGCGTCATGGTGGTGGTGGTGATGGGTGGAGGTGGTGGCGATGACATCGTGGTGGTGGTGATTGTGATGGTGGCGGTGGCGTTGTGGTGATGGTGGCGGTGGTTGTGATGGTGGCAGTGGCGTTGTGGTGATGGTGGTGGTGGTGACGACGACATTGGTGATACAATGACAGCGACAACAGATGGTGGCGGTGGTCGTGTCGAGATGATTTTGGTGATGAATGATGATAGTGGTAAGAGTAAACTGAGAGAAAATAATTTTTTATTCATTTCTGTTCCCATCAACAGAAATTGAAAAAATATATTATTTTTCTGTCTCCGTATAGCAAAAAAATTAAATCAATAACAAAAAAATTAAACTCATTTTTCAAAATAATTTTTTATTCATTTCTGTTCCCATCAACAGAAATTAAAAACAAATTGATTCCGGACGACTGTTATCACGGTCTCCGTATCAAGCTATCAAGTCACATCTAGTTTTCCAATTAGATATATAATTCGCGCAAAAAAAAATGCTATAAAGAAAATATGGGACATTGAGAACTTCACCAAATAATTTAACATAAACTAATAAATAAAATAAGTGAGACTTGATGATATATGTAGGAGGCATGCACATAGTAAACATTCAAGATCGAATGTCGTTCTAATCAAAGATAAATTCATGACAATGAGAAAATTATCTCACATTTATGTAAACTATAATATAATAAGAAAAAGATAATTCGTGTTACTTATCATAATATTTACTTTTTAAAAAAAATTACTATTTTACAATTTCTTGGTAGTGGAATCTTCGTAAAATTAGTCCCAAATCAATGGTGGGTCTCAAAGGTTGGATGAGGAACACCATCTTTTCTTGGCCTCTTGGCTCTAGCTACCATGTGGTCTGTCTCGTATCATTGTGACATATTATGCCAAGTTATTCATTCCTATTATATTTATATATTCATTTTTGTGCAATTACGGTAGATAAGTTATCTGCAGTAAGTCTAATATGACGTTATTTTGGGGACAGAAATTAAGATATTTTTGTAATTTTAATTTATTTCAGGGTTATTATAATTTTTTAATCTTTCAATCCCAAAATGACATCATTTTGGAAGTAAATGTAAATAACTTATCTGCATTAACTGCAAAAATATTTTTCTATATATTTATATAGTATAGACCATTTCTTTTTTTGTTTTCTTTTCTCCCTGTAAAATCTTGCCCTGGTTCTGTAGATTAATTCTATTATCTCCTTGTGTGACTTGGAGCAATCACCATATATGTGATCTAAATAGAGAATTAATTATGTGAAAAATTACTCTTTTAAAATTTAAATTATTAATTAACGTACATAAATAATTTACATTTTCAATAATCATACTCTCTCACGCCGATCACTTTTTTGAATATTGAAGAGTGAATATGACGCATAAGTTTTTATTTTTTGTAACTCTTAAGAGTTAACTAAATTAATTGAATTAATCAAAATAAGTTTTGGTATTTTTAATGTATACGAGTTTAGAATTTTCTTTTAACTAGTAGCCCTGTTTAATAGTTATTATTTTTCAAAATAAACTATTCTTACTGTTACTTTTACATAAAAGATTAGTACTACGAATCAAATTATTATCACCTGATCCCACAATTAGTTGTTTTTGTTATTTGTTATAGAGAAAAATGTTTCTGCAGTTAATGCAGATAAGTTATCTGCATTTATTTCCAAAACGACGTTGTTTTGATATTGAAATCTTAAAAAATAAATATAAAGATAATTATAACCCTGAAATAAATTAAAATTACAAAACCACCATAATTTCCACCCAAAAACGATGTCGTATTGGGTTTACTGCAAATAACTTATCTGCAGTAACTGCATTAGAAAAAGTAAACCTAACAATTCAGTTAGATAAGTAGTTATTCAGTTAGCCATGGCCTTAAAATAGATCAATCATTTGTAACTAGTAAAACTTTGATTCATTCTTTGCAGCAATAGAAAATCAAACTTTAGTTTTTATTTTTCTCTCCTCTCTCTTATCTTTTGTGTTAATTATCTATTTCTTAGTTATAGAAAATTTGATAAATGACATTAAAGGTAAATTCCTTTTAAATTTTAAGGTAATATAGTTGTAGAGTTAATATTCTTCTTTAACAAATTTTATTTTCTGTAAGATTACCAAAAAAAAATTATTTTCTGATGTATTCTTCAATAAATTAGCCCTTTCACATTTTACAAGATAGACCAAAATATTAGGATTAGGAACATGTTTGTTATAAGATATTTACATCCCACATCTTTTCACATTTAGAATAAGTGTGTAAAAAAAAAAGATGAGACTTATGATAATTTCAAATAAAATTTACACAAATATAAATAATATATATTAGTATTTGTAGGATCATTGGTAGGGGTGTATGTGAAGCGGTTCACAATCGATTTTGACAAAAATCGAACCAAACCAATTTTAAACGGTTTGGTTTTCAAATCGAACCGATTTTCTTTTTTAAAATCAATTTTTATTTATCCAAAGCGATTTTGATTTAAATCAAACTGGTTATGAACCATAAACTGGTTAACAAGTTCAAAATTGGTTTTTGTAACAACTTCAAAACCGGCTTTTGATGAGTTTTGCTATTTTTTTAAATAAAATAAAAAATATTTTTATTATATATTTATTTATTGCTAAAAATATCCAGGCTATTTTGATTAAACATGAGAAGGCTCACTATTGAAGTCATCAATCATGAATTCATCCATATGTGATATGCAGGGGAATATGGTAGAAGAAGAGGACTTCCAAGAGACTGAAGAGATGGATTCAAATGGGTATGGGTTGGGCCATCAATTAAGCCCAACAAATAGGTGGTCTAAGAGGAATAGGGTTAAACCAAAATGGATGAGGGATTTTCATATGTAACAGAATGATGTATGCGTGTAAAGGGTGTGAGGATTACGGTTAGGCATGTTGTTTTGCCTTAGGGAGGAATCTGTGGTGAAATGGGTTATGTGGGTGTGTGAGTTAGTGATGGTGAGAGAGTTGTTTTTCTGTTATGGAGAGACAGTGCTATTTTATATAAAGCTATGTAACCTTTCTTTGAGAGGTAAGAAATATTTCTAATACAGAACCATTTGGTTTAGGAGGTTTATCTCCCCTCGAAGTGAGATATTATTGTTTTGTCTTATCAATTTGGTGCTTTCATTGAGCTTTTACCATGACCGGCCACTCCACTACCTCCGACAACACTGATCCCACTCTTTCTAAGCTCTTGCAGTCGCAGTTGATTCTTCAGCAAGAACTCAAATCCATGGCTGAAAAGGTTTCTTCCTTGGAGGCTAAAACAGTGGTTTCTGTTTTCCATGCTGCGAACTCCGCCTCTGCTTCTCACACCATGCCCATTCATACGGAAATCAAAGCAGCCACCATCAAGCTGGATGTTCCTCGCTTTGATGGCTCAGATCCGCTCGGATGGATTTTTAAGATCTCACAGTTCTTCGAATTTCATGGCACTCCTGAGATTCAGCGCCCTCGGATTGCTTCATTTTACATGGAAGGGGAAGCACTTGACTGGTACCAATGGATGTTCGTTAACGGCCAGATTACTTCATGGCAGGCTCTGCTCCACGCTTTAGAGCTTCGTTTTTCCCCTTCCCAATATGAAGACCCCAAAGGAGATCTGATGAAGTTGCTTCAAACGGCTTCGGTTCGAGAATACCAATCTCAGTTTGAGATTTTAGCCAACCGCTGTTGTGGCTTACCACCTCCATATCTCCTCAGCTGCTTTATATCCGGTCTAAAACCGGAGATTCGCCGCGATGTGCAAGGTTGCAACCGATGTCTCTTGCACAGGCCATCGGACTGGCTCATCTTCAAGAGGACAAGCAGAACGACCTCAAAAACATATCTCATTCTCGGTATCCTAACCCCTCTTGGTTGTCTTCGGGAGGAACTAACCGTGCGCCGCTGATTCTGGCCTCAGTCTCTTCGGGTCCGACAACCACACCGGCCAAACCACTGGGTACCGATTCAAAGAGTCCAATCAATTCTATGACGCAGATTAAACGTCTTTCGCCTGAAGAACTGCAAGTCCGCTGTGACAAAGGGCTATGTTACTACTGTGATGAAAAATATCACAGAAATCATCGATGCAAACGCACGTTTGTGATTTTAATAGCTTCCCCTGAGATGCAAGATTTGGGTGACATGCACCAACTGTTGTTAGAGGAATCAGGTGTTTCCACGGACACAGAACCAGTGGTCCCCTGCGCAGAGGATGCTGCTCAGATCAGTTTCCACGCTTTTTTAGGTCATTCTGTACCTCAGACCCTTCGTGTGCAAGGAAAAATTGGTAAGTCCCAATTATCCATTCTCATAGATAGTGGAAGTACCCACAACTTCATCCAACCGCGCATTGCTAAGTTTCTGGGCCTCAATGTACAAAAGGCCCAAGGGTTTCAGGTTTTGGTGGGTAATGGTGATGAATTGGACTGTTCTACATGGTGTCAACAAGTAGGGTTGCTCATTGGAGACCACAAGTTTGAGGTGGATGTGTACCTACTACCAATCTCTGGGGCCGATCTCGTTATGGGAGTCCAATGGCTCAAGACACTTGGGCCCATTTTGACGGGCTATGATACTCTCACTATGAAATTTGTGAGAAATGGTAAGGTCATCACAATACAGGGCAACCCAACAGCAGCGGCCCAAGATGTGTCCCTGGCCCAAATGAAGCGAATGTTGTCCACCCAATCCATTTCAGAAATGTTCCACCTCCAGGTTTTGCCCTCATCGCAGCAGCCACCCTTCTTTCGCCTGTTCCAGAGATTGTCGAAGAGCTTCTCTCCAAATTTGCCTGTATTTTTGATGTACCATCTCATCTTCCACCCTCCAGAGTAACGGACCATCACATCCCATTACTGGACGAAGCACAACCGATCAACGTACGGCCGTATCGCTATCCCTATTTTCAGAAACGCGAGATTGAACGGCTTACTTCTGAAATGTTAACAGGTGGCATAATCCAAGATAGTACCAGTCCATTTTCTTCTCCGGTCTTACTCATCCGAAAGAAGGATGGTTCCTGGCATTTTTGCACTGACTACCGCGCTCTCAACTCGATCACACAGCGTGATAGATTTCCCATTCCTTCCATTGACGAACTGATTGACGAGCTCCACGGTGCCTGCTACTTCTCGAAGCTTGACATCCGCTCTGGGTATCATCAAATTCGCATGAATCCAGGTGATATCCCTAAAACTGCTTTTCACACACACGAGGGTCACTTTGAATGGACAGGTGGCTTCAATACTCAAGAGGGGGGTGAATTGAGTTTAACAAAATCTTTTCGCAAAGTACCTCCTTTGATGTTTTAAAGACTATTTCTTCAATAAAGTGATTTAATAGAAAATAATCTAAGCGTAGGAGCAAGAAAAGGAATAGCAAAGTAAACAAGCTAGTATGCACAGACAATCTAAAAAGGCAATTTCAGTATGTAAATAAAGAGATCAGAGTTAGAGAAATTGCAAACTAGATGTATCCTGGTTCGGTCACCACCACTGTGACCTACGTCCAGACTGAAGCAGCTCGATCAAATCTTTTCACTCACTATCAAGCTTGAGGGTGCTTGACAAACCACTACACCTTTTCAAGAATTCGGGCTCTTGATGCCTTACAACTTTTCACTCCAAATTTTCTTAGGAATTTGGTGACCTTTCAAGTGTATAGGGTTCACTCCCCTAACTACTCAATAAATCAAATGAAGGTGTTTAACAATGGCTAAGTACTCTCAAAGTACAGATAATACAAGTTGAAGAATAATGGTATATGACACTCTTACAAGAATAAAGCTCAAAGAGATTTTATGATATGAAGACAAGAATAATGCAAATAGGATGAGAATTAATGAGCAATAATGATCAAGAGGTGTGTCCCATCAATGGGAACAGTAGCCTCTATTTATAGAGGGCCCCCAAGGTTTATTTCTTATCCATTTTCGCAAACTAGCCGTTTTATAGCCGTTATTTTTGTCTCTGTACAGTGGGTAATCGATTACCATAGGTTGGGTAATCGATTACCATGAAGGGTAATCGATTACTGCAGTTGGGTAATCGATTACCATAGTTGGGTAATCGATTACCAACCTGTCAGCAGGTTGGATTTTGCCCTTACATGGTTTTCTCTTGATTTAAAGACAGTTTCAAAAACATGTTTAAACAGTTTATGAGTATTGAAAGTATATTTTCATGTTTAGAAATGTATTTCAATGTTGATTGATGATTTAATGCATGTACTTTAAAAATACTATGAGCTTCGTTCATGTAAGGAATCATCTTACAAATAATCCTAAGTCCTATATATTATTTTGAGTTTAGACTTAGAGACTTCTCTTGAAGCTTGTGTCTTGATCTTGTTTGGACTCCTTTTTGATAGTTGCACGATGAGACTTTCTTTCCATGCTTGTTTGTTATCATCAAAATCGTTGAACCTTTATGTTCTTTTCGTTGAGTGCATTGGTTCCACAATCTCCCCCTTTTTGATGATGACAAACTCAAAATTAAAAAAGAAGGTTAGTATTGCATGTTATAGAATTGACACTCCCCCTGAATATATAATTGATATATAAGGTGTCATTTATGTTTGAATTTTATTCTCCCCCTCTTTAACTTAATATATGCTTATACCTTGTTTTTAATTGTCACATATTTCTCCCCCTTTGGCAACATCAAAAAGCATGAGTAGATAAGGAGAAAAACATTTAGATAGGTAATGCAAAAGAGATAATGAAACATAAGTAGTGTGCCTAATTAAGTAAAATGTAGGCAACCAGTTCAGAGAGTTAGCGAGCTAGAGAAGCAAAATGTTCAAAGTAACATGACGAAATAGATGCATAAGATAAGCCCAAAATAAAAACTAAATAACTGATAAAGACTAAAAGTCATCAGAGTCATGTGGAGGCGGTGGTGGTAGAGAAGGAAGAGGAGGAATGTTGAGATGATCCTCAATGCGTTTCAGACGAAGCTCCGTATTTGCATGCCTAAAGTTCAAAGAGGCGAAGCCGGATTCCATAGTGGTCTGAAGCCGATGAATAGATGTGAGAATGGATCCCAAACTGTGGTCCGCGGAGGAAGAAGCATCAGCAGGAGGATCAGTGGCCGGATGAGGAGGGTCGTCATGGATATCAGCAGGACCAGCTCCAATGTCAGGAGGAGCAGTCGTCTTGCACCAGATGCCATTGATCTGCTTAATTTGCATTTGGGCCAGCAGATGCATTCCAAGCTTGTGGACAGCATCACATAGAGTCTCACCTTCCATGAAGATTTGCTGATGACGCAGAATCTCAACAATGACAGTAGCGTAGGGAAGTGCACCCGAGGAGTTTCCGGCTTTAATCATTTGTGAGCAGATAAAGTAAGGCCAGTTGAAACTTATTTTGGAGCGAATCACCCACATGAGAAAGATATCAGCATCAAGCACCCGAGAGTAGTTAGAGGATCTCGGGGATAGCATGTGAGTGATCACATAATGTAGAATCCGGTTTTCCATAGTTAACATGGACACACTGAACTTGGACTGTGTGACGATGATGTCGGGTTCCACAATGGATTGCGTGAAGGCATACCGGTCATACTGGGGAAATGAATACACACCGTATTTGTGTCCGGTGTATGCAGAGCCAATGATGCAGGGCCATTCGCTGGGAGGTACCGAGAAGGTCTTGCCCTTGATATCAGCTTTGAGAGTATCATTGACAAAGCTGACAGTGCAGTAGAAAGCTCGAATAATGTCTTCGGAGTATTGGTCTTTGAGCAGAGTGAGCTGTAGGACTCCAGCATGAGCCAAGAGATCACAAATTTCGAATCCTTCATCACTCAGAAATTTAATATCCAAGCATTTCGAGGCGATGACCGGACGGGAGGCATAGTGTTCTTTGAATGAGGCATATTTGGCAGCTGTAGAGAAGTATTTGCCAAATAGACATGAGCCGCGTGGCCTCTTGCGAACTTGGTGAGATGAGGATTCCATGATGAAAATTCTACAAAAGAAAATTATGCCAAGTAAGGTTCCAAGTAAATAGCGTATGAATCAAGGCACAAAGTATGAGTACAAGCTAAAAGAAACCAATACAGGAAGCTAAGAATGCAATCAACATGTGTCCAATATTTTCATTGATCTGACATAGAAACCACTATTATTTTTCATTTTTCATTATTTTTCCATTTAGAAACCAATACAACGTGTGTAGTGCACGGGTTGAGAATTGAGATAACACTATTAAACCCTGTTAATTTTACTTTTCACATGAAATGTAGTGAAATAACCTTAAGAATTAGAAACGGGTGCAGAACAGATACAGAACAACGAAGCATTCAGAGAATTAGAAATGACACGTTGATGAATTAGAAATGGAACAAAACAGAACAGAAACATGAATTAGAAATGGAACGAAACATTCAGAACAACGAAACATTCAGATAGGAACAGAACAGAAACAAAACAGGAACGGTAAAGGAAAGAAAAATTAAAAGCATTCATAAACAAAACAGTAACAGTAGATAAACAACACATACATGAATCAGAAAGAAAGAAAAAAAAAGTTGCAGAAGAATAATAGGAAAGAGTGGAAAAACAGAGAAGAAAAAAGAAGAAGAAAAAAAAGAAATGCAGAGAAAGAGAAGAAAGGAGGGAACCTGTGAGAGGAAGATGGGGCGATTTGAAGAGGAAAGGGGAGGGGGGTTCACGGTTGTGGAAGGAAGGGGAGGGGGGGTCGCGGTGGGAGGGAAATGGGAGGGGGGGAGGGTTTGTGATTTGGGGGAAAAAAAAAGGGCTCTGTCGCGCGAAGTTGTAAACCCAGAATGCGCACTGGTAATCGATTACCAATTTAAGGTAATCGATTACCCTTCTTGGTAATCGATTACCATTTTAAGGTAATCGATTACCCTTCTTGGTAATCGATTACCAAAGTGCTGGTAATCGATTACCCAAGGGTACTTTACCAAAGTGATGCAATCGATTACCCAAGGGTACTGAAACAGGGGGGGGTATGTGGATATGTAGATGGAACATTTAACAATAAAGATGAGACCAATTTAGCAAAGACATTTAGCAAGTAGTCATATGTATGATGGATCAATGAGACCAATTTCTCTTCTTAAGTTATAGAATACTTCCCTTGGGAGTGGTTTGGTGAAGATGTCTGCCAATTGCTTTGAGGATTCCACAAATTCCAATATGCAATCTCCACTTTGCACATGATCTCTTATGAAATGATGTCTAATATCAATATGTTTAGTTCTAGAGTGCATGATGGGATTCTTTGTGAGGTTTATGGCACTAGTGTTATCACACCTTATAGGGATGTGATCAAGTTCAACCCCAAAGTCCTTGAGTTGTTGTTTCATCCAAATGATTTGAGCACAACAACTACCGGCCGCCACGTATTCGGCTTCGGCCGTGGACAAAGCCACACTATTTTGTTTCTTGCTATGCCAAGATACTAAAGAGCAACCAAGAAAGTGGCAAGTGCCACTAGTGCTCTTCCTATCCAATTTGCATCCCGCAAAGTCGGAATCGGAATAGCCTATTAGCTCACATGATGCACCCTTAGGGTACCATAATCCCATTTGTGAAGTGCCCACAAGATATCTCATAATTCTTTTTACGGCACTTAAGTGAGATTCCTTAGGATTAGCTTGGAATCTAGCACACATGCATACACAAAACATGATGTCGGGCCTACTTGCGGTTAAGTAAAGGAGTGAGCCGATCATACCTCGATATTTAGTGATCTCTACGGATTTACCTCCTTCATCCTTGTCTAAGGAACAAGATGTACTCATGGAGTATCAATAGTTTTGGAGTTGTCCATTCCAAATTTTTTGAGCAACTCTTTGCAATATTTAGCTTGGTTGATGAATATTCCA
>JAVKPL010002655.1:0-10253 GCA_032173675.1 Gastrolobium villosum | reverse complement strand
TGGAAGAGTATTTCCATGGACTTCGTGGTGGGATTGCCTAAAACTCAGGCTGGTTGTGACTCTATCTGGGTCATAGTGAACAATCGACCAAGTCTGCCCATTTTATTCCAGTGAAGGTGAGCTTCACTACAGAGCAGTTGGCCAAACTATATGTCCGTGAGATTGTGAGGCTTCACGGGGTGCCCGAGAGTATCATCAGCGATAGGGACCCGAAGTTCACATCTCGGTTCTGGGAGGCGCTGCAGGAGGCTTTTGGTACGCAGTTGAGATTGAGTACCGCCTATCACCCTCAGACTGACGGACAGACTGAGCGGACCATCCAGACATTGGAGGACATGTTGAGAGTTGCACGTTGGAGCAGGGTTCTGCATGGGGATAGGTACCTTCCGTTGGTTGAATTTTCATACAACAACAGTTTTCATGCTAGTCTGGGCATGGCACCCTACGAGGCGCTGTATGGTAGGAGGTGTTGGACCCCTACCTGCTGGTTTGAGGTTGGAGATAAGGAGCTATTCGGCTTGGACTTTGTCCAAGATACTACCCTACAGATCCAGATGATCAGGGAAAAGTTGAAGCAGGCGCAAAATCGCCAGAAAAGCTACTATGATGTCAAGCATCGACCACTGGAGTTCAATGAGGGTGAGCACGTGTTTGTGAAACTTTCACCTGTCACCGGTGTTGGACGGGAACTCGGCGTGAGGAAGTTGAGCCCGCGATTCATTGGGCCCTACCAGATCCTTGGTAGACTAGGACCAGTTGCCTATCGACTCGCCTTACCTCCGAACCTAGCCAACATCCACGACGTGTTTCACGTGTCTCAGCTTCGAAAGTACATAGCAGATCCTTCGCACGTGGTGCAGCTGGATGATGTGGAGGTTCGGGAAAACCTAAAGACTCCCGTCGGACCACTCAAGATTCTCGATCGAGGCGAGAAACAGCTCAGAAGCAAGATCATTCCGATGGTCAAGGTGCAGTGGACTGGGCGTAGTCCCGAGGAGTGCACGTGGGAGCGAGAGGATGAGCTTCTCCGACAGTATCCCGACTTTCGAGACAGGTATGTTTCTGATTTTGAGGACAAAATCCTTAAAAAGGTGGGGTGAATGTAAGAACCCGCACCGCTAATTAAGGTAATTAGTGAATTAATTATGATAATTAGGAAATAATTCCATAATTGACCCTAATAATTATTAATGGGCTTAGATAATTATACTGAGTGAGTAAAAATGCTGAAAGTCGCTTTTCGGAAGAAAAGCGCAGATACCGGTTCTGCTACTCGGTATAAATGCGTACCGAAAAAGTATCCCGGAAAATTATAACGAATGCATGATAATTACTAGAATATTATGTAGGGCTTGTAAAACAAGTTTCAAGTCAAAATGACGTAATCTGATGCCAGAACTGATACTGGCTATGGAAAAGCGCGTACCGGAAAGGTGCTCCGAAAAATAAAATAAAAATATGAAAAATCTTAGAAAAATGCGTAGGTCTAGAATCCGAAGTTTGGGATCAAGATCTTTTACTTTGCGATTAAGGCTAATACTGCGCGATTAGTGGCCATGTGCCTATAAATAGACACATTAGTGGGCACAAAACCCTAGGCATGCACATTGAACGTGAGTGAGAGGCTGCAGCTTTGCTTCCCTTTCCTCCTTCCTTCCTCCTTGGTCATTTGCTTGGGAGAGACCACCAAGTTACTACCTTTCTTGAATTCCTTCACATTCTCCTTCTTGTAAACACTTGTGAGTGGCCTTGTGAGTGTGAGAGGTGGTAGTTTCTGTATGTTGAGTTGCTGTGTGTGTGAGGTTAGTGAGCATGAGTTTGGAGCTTTAGTGATGGCTACCTTGTGGTAGTCATTGAGAGTTTCAAAGTGCCTTCTTGTGGTGCAAGAACCCATCTTGAAGTGCCATTTTCGTGCTCCTACTTAGGCTGAGTTTGAAGTGTCTTGGGAGAGCTCCAAGAGCACACCTTGCCTCTGTTTTGAACTTTGGTAAGTTACCTCACCATGATCATGAGTTTATCTTGCTTAAAGTTGGTGTCTTGGCATGTAAAAAGTTAAAATGAAGTAACCAACACCTAAATGAACTTGTATATGCTTAAAGATGCATGCTTTAACGTGTACATGTGTTAAAAGTGGGATCTTTGGGATGGATATTCACGAAATGCAGAAACTGCATTCTGTCGTGAGATATCCGGATATTTGTCGAACAGATATCCGGATATCAGTATCCGGATATGGTATCCGGATATTGATATCCGGATATGGGATCTGGGTATCCGGATATGACATATCCGGATATGTCCAGTGTGATATCCGGATATGGCATATCCGGATATACCCCTTCTGATATCCGGATATGCTGGGTTCTGCGCAAACAGTAGCTGTACTGTATGAACAGTAAGCTATTGGGTGTGTGTGGACCCTAGTTTAAGGAAGTTGAACTTCTGTAATAAATGGACTAAGTCAGAATCATATGATTAAGGGCTTATGGCTTTGTTGGAAGCCTTAAGACGTAAAACGTAAAGGAAAGGCGTAGTCTTTAAGTTGTATGCTTGTGATGCATTAATATTGACTTGTTAATGGTCCATATCAGATTGTGATACTGCTGTTTGTGGACTTGTGAGTGGTTGGACTCTTGGCTTGGATAGCTAGCTTGCAAGGTAAGCTTTCGTGTCCTCGGTTTAGCCATTTTGATGTTCCACCATGTCCCATGGGGATGGGTTTATGCATGCTGTGTTACATGCTTTATTATTTTGGAAATGCTGTTGAGCTATTTATATGCAATGAGCTTTTATGATGCATGTGGTGTCCGCCTAGACGGCAATCCTGAGTATGTAGTACATACAAGATGGAGAAGCATGTGGGTGAGGTGCAGGTAGTATCCATGTACTCATGTAGGCATAGACGTATTCCTACATTTCTCTGGCCAGTAGATTTGAAAGCACACATGACATGATTAATTGCTGCATCGCATGATTTTAGAACTTATACTGTAATACTGTTTTTAGAACTTATATTACACATGTAAGTGAGCTTGGGGTGGAGACTCCTTGAGGACCCCTTGTCTTACTGAGATTTCTTGTTAGAGATCTCACCCCAAGTTTGGGGACGCTTATTTCATGATCAGGTAATGTTGAGGGCTCAGGTGGCAGGAGGCCAGAGCTGAGTTGATATTTATGACATGCTGACGTGCTGGTTGTGGATTGCTGTTTATTTGACTGCTGTTATGTTTTCTGCTTTATTTATGTTAAGTTTATGTTATGACTGATATCGGGCATTGTTGCCTTATTTGGTGAGCATGGGGTTTGTCCATGCCACATGGTTTGACTAATGTCTTTTGGTCTAATGTTGTAATTAAAGTATCAGGATTTTGACCCAGGCTACATGTGTATACCTGTGGCTATAGATACTCACCTTATATTTATGTACGAGGTATTCAGTTAGTTGTCTTGCAATTTACATACAGGCAGTATTTTTATGGAAATGATTAAGTAATCAAGTTGGTTAAGTTAATGACGTCATAATTGAATTAAAGAAAAAGTTATTCCGCATTTTAATTAAGCGTGGCTTAATACGATAGTGTGTTAACAATCCGGGTTAACACGGGCTGTTACAAATGGCACCAGAGCATTACTACAGGGAGAGCACTTACTGCATCATCACCCTCTTTCCACATGCAAGCTGCATAAATTGGTAGCCCAGGATTTAGTAGATGTTTACTTGATGTGCCTGACTCCTCAAGCTTCGGGTGTTGCAGAATCCGATGTCACACCACCATCTCAGGCGACACAGCTCTTGGATGAGTTCCAGGATGTATTTACTCCGCCCACTGCTCTACCTCCAACAAGACACAATGATCACCGTATTATACTTCAACCAAATTCAAAGCCAGTGCAAGTCCGCCCATACCGTTACCCACACTTCCAAAAGAATGAGATTGAGAAGTTGGTTACTGAAATGTTGCACAATGGTCAAATTCGCCACAGTTAGTCCCCTTTCAGCTCTCCAGTGTTACTAGTGAAGAAAAAAGATGGCACTTGGCGCTTTTGTGTTGATTACAGGGTCCTGGATACCATTACCATTCGCGATAAATTTCCTATACCAACCATTGACGAGTTGTTGGATGAATTGCATGGAGCCACGATCTTCTCAAAGTTGGACCTCTGTTCAGGATATCATCAGATCCGAGTGGCACCCGAAGACGTCCACAAGACAGCATTTCGCACCCACCATGGCCACTACGAGTTCCTTGTCATGCCATTTGGTCTCTCGAATGCACCATCTACCTTCCAAGCGACTATGAATGAGGTTTTTTCTACCTTTCTTCGTGTTTTGTGGTGATTTTTTTGATGATATTTTAATCTACAGCTCGACGTTACACGACCATATAACCCACTTACATGCTGTTTTGTCCACCTTGAGGAGATATTCCTTATTTGCCAAATTGTCCAAATGTCACTTTGAACAAGAGACGATTCAATTCTTAGGCCATTTGATTTATGGGAAAGGTGTGTCACCCGATCCACATAAACTCCAGGCAGTGGAAGCATGGCCTATTCCCACTTCAGTGACTCAAGTGTGCGCTTTCCTCGGGCTGTCTGGATACTACAGACGCTTCATAAAGCATTATACAGCCATTGCCAGGCCCCTAACGAATCTCCTCACTAAGGATGGCTTCATATGGTCCCAGGTAGCAGAAGATGCTTTCACTGCGTTAAATAAATTACTGACTCGAGCCCCTGTATTATCATTGCCTAATTTTCAGGAGCCATTCACAGTAGAAACAGACGCCTCCGGCGTGGGCATTGGGGCTGTTTTACTGCAAAAGAACCACCCGATGGCGTTTTATAGCAGGAAATTCTCACCTACGATGCAGGGCAAGTCAAGATACATTAGGGAGATGTTTGCTATCACCTCGGCTGTGGCCAAATGGAGGCAATATTTACTGGGTGTGCCTTTTACCATTTACATTGATCATAAAAGTCTGCACAACTTCATGAATCAGGTTGTCAAGACACCCGAGCAGCAACAATTCCTCTCCAAATTACTGGGCTTCAACTATACAATCCTCCATAAATCAGGCAGAACGAACAGAGCCGCTGATGCTCTTTCCCGCCTTCCGGATAACACACCAGCCGAAGATCCACCTTTACTTGTAGCATTTATAGGAACTTTGAGTGATTACAAATCCCTGTTACTGACCGAGTTACAAAGGGATTCTTATGCATCTGCCCTTATACAAGCCATCATTTCTGACCCATCTTCTCATCCTCAATGGCGCATTAAAGATCAGCTCCTATTTAACAGAAACCGAATCTTTTTACCCGCCAATTCTGCGCTCATTCCTCATTTACTTCAAGATCTGCATTCATCGGTACAGGGTGGCCATTCCGGAATAAGGGGGACATTCCTCCGTATCAGCCAAAATTCTACATGGAAAAATATCAAGCAAGACGTCACCCATTTTGTCAACCACTGTGAAATCTGCTAGAAGATCAAGCCTCCAAATCACTCCCCTTTTGTGTTATTACAGCCAATAGCTCCACCAGAAGATACATGGACTGACTTAGCCATGGACTTTATAACCCTCCTACCCCTCTCTTCTGGATTTACTGCAATTCTGGTGGTTATCGACCGTTTCTCAAAATGAGCCCATTTTTCACCTTTACCCACCCAGTACGTACACAGCAAGTAAGGTTGCTTTAGTTTTTTGGCATAATGTGGGTAAGATCCATGGAATACCCCAATCCATCATATCTGACAGAGATCCTCTGTTTTTGAGCAATTTTTGGGGTACTCTTTTTCATCTACAAGGTACAAGCTTGAAATTCTGTTCCTCTTATCACCCCCAACAGATGGAATAACAGAGCGATTAAACAGAAGCCTACAACTTTACCTTCGTGCCTTTGCACATGATTTTCCCTCTGCTTGGTCGAAACACCTTTCATGAACTGAATACCATTATAATACTTCCACTCATAGCTCTACGGGCATGTCACCTTACCAGATAATTTTTGGTAAACCTCCACCGAATATGTTGGCATATACTTTGGGTTTTTTAGCCAATGAAGCTGTGGATGCCGAACTGACTTCACACGCCACCATTCTCAGCAAAGTAAAGGCAAATTTGCTCAGAGCTCAGCAGCAAATGAAAGCCATGGCAGATAAAACCCGTAAAGACCAAACCTTTAATGTTGGTGATAAGGTGTTATTGCGTCTTTAACCCTATCGGCAGATCTCAGTACACAAACGATCTTCCCACAAGCTCAGTCTTCGCTATTATGGGTCGTTCGTCGTACTGGAGAGGCTTGGTCCGGTAGCTTACCGCCTTGATCTACCCACCAATTCGCGTATCCAAATTTGCTTATTTTGGTTCCTTACCAACTTCATATACAACATTTACAGTGGTAACATTATTTTGTGAATTAGTTGTTAAAATTCATGGTTTTCCTCGTTCAATCTTAACGGACAGAGCTCGCATTTTTTAAGCCAATTCTGGACTCATTTGTTCAAATTGAGTTGTACTACATTACGCCCAACTTCTTCCTACCATCCACAATCTGATGGTCAAACCGAAGTTACTAACAGATACTTGGAGCAATACTTGTGTTGCTTTTGTTATGAATAACCAAATCAGTGGAGCATATTTTTGTGTTGGGCTCAATACCATTACAATTCTGCCACTCACTCTGCTATTGCCATGTTCGCAAATCAGGCTATTTTTGGGAGGCCTCCAATTATGATACCATTTTATCCGAGGGGTTTAGTCCGGGTGGAAGCAATTGATACACTACTTCAACAACGTAATGAAGTCCTAGCTCAACTTAAGCTTCACTTACAGCAGGCTTAGAATCGTATGAAGGTCCAATTTGATAAACATCACAATGAGCGTTCTTTTCAAGTAGGAGACAAAGTTTGGGCTCGTTTACATCCTTACAGCTAACCACAAGCTAGCTAAGCATTTTTCGGGTCCTTTCGAAGTACTGCGCAACTTGGGAGCTACTGCTTATGAATAAAAGTTACTAACTGGTAGTCAAACTCTTCTAGTGTTCCATGTATCCCAACTCAAACCGTGTGTTGGTTCTGCACCAATTGTCCCCAATCTACTTCCACTTACAGCTGTGGACAACAGACCAGTACAAGAGCCAGTTGCTATATTAGGCATGCGTCCCTCTTCCTCCATTGACTCACACTTGCGTGAGTTTCTTGTTCAATGGTCTAACACGGTTCCAGAAGATGCATCATGGGAGAAGGAAGAAGAATTGTGTAGCTGTTATCCATCTCTTGACCTTGAGGACAAGGTCGTGATTGAAGGAGGGGGGAATGTTACGCTAAGGAGATCAACAAGAGACAAGAAGCACTCTTCTAGACTCATTGACTTTGTATCTTGAAGGCTATCTCTATTAGCAAGGCTTGTAGTTGGTTATGACGTGGCAAGGTAGTTGGTTAGCATGTGTTTGTGGTTGCATGTAGATAGGAGTTGGTTAGTTTGTTAGAGTACGCGTGTATAAGGAAGTGTATGATGTGAAGTAATGAGGATAGTATAAGTATACATTGTAATAGCTTTTAGAAATCATCGAATAAGAACTTGATTCATTCTTCTCCGTTTCTCTTTGGTTTCTGTGTTCTTTTCCTTAGGTTCTTAAGAACCTAACATAACCCTACTTGGTTGTTACAATATCCTACTCCATTTTTTTCTTTCAATTCAATATATAAGCATATTGACCCACTAAGCCACCATAAAACAAGATAAGTTGATATTTTCAACCCACTTTTACATCTGGGTTTGTAACAGCCCGTGTTAACCCGGATTGTTAACACACTATCGTATTAAGCCACGCTTAATTAAAATGCGGAATAACTTTTTCTTTAATTCAATTATGACGTCATTAACCTTAGCCAACTTGATTACTTAATCAATTTCATAAAATACTGCCTGTATGTAAATTGCAAGACAACTAACTGGAATACCTCATATATCAATGATAAGTGAGTATCTAAAGCCACAGGACTACAACACGTAGCCTGGGTCAAAATCCTGATACTTTAATTACAACATCAAATTAAAAGACAATAGTCAAACCATGTGGTATGGACAAACCCCATGCTCACCAAATAAGGCAACAATGCCCAATAACAGTCTCAACATAAACTTAACAGAAAACATACGACAGTCAAATAATCAGCAATCAACAACCAGCAGGTCAGCATATCATAACTATCAACTCAGCTCTGGCCTCCTGCCACCTGAGCCCTCAACATTACCTGATCCTGAAATAAGCGTCCCCAAACGTGGGGTGAGATCTCTAACAAGAAATCTCAGTAAGACAAGGGGTCCTCAAGGAGTTTCCACCCCAAGCTCACTTACATGTGTAATATAAGTTCAAAAACAGTATTTACGATATAAGTTCCAAAACTATGCGATGCAGCAAATAATCATGCCATGTGTGTTTATCAAATCTACTGGCCAGAGAAATGTAGGAATACGTCTATACCTACATGAGTACAAGGACACCGCCTGCACCTCACCCACAGTCTCACCATCTTGTATGTACTACATACTCAGGCTTACCGTATAGATGGACACCACATGCATCTCATAAAAGCACATTGCATATAAATAGCTCAACAGCATTTCCAAAATATTAAAGCATGTAACACAGCATGCATAAACCCATCCCCATGGGACATGGTGGAACAACAA
Source organism: Gastrolobium villosum (assembly GCA_032173675.1). Lineage (NCBI taxonomy): Eukaryota > Viridiplantae > Streptophyta > Magnoliopsida > Fabales > Fabaceae > Gastrolobium > Gastrolobium villosum. The sequence goes on along the minus strand of JAVKPL010002655.1, from coordinate 1,551 downwards.
AATGGCTAAACCGAGGACACGAAAGCTTACCTTGCAAGCTAGCTATCCAAGCTAAGAGTCCAACCACTCACAAGTCCAAAAACAGCAGTATCACAATCTGATATGGACCAATAATACATCAATATTTATGCATCACAAGCATACAACTTAAAGACTACGCCTTTCCTTTACGTTTCACCTCTTAAGGCTTCCAACAAAGCCATAAGCCCTTAATCATGTGATTCTGACTTAGTCCATTAATTACAGAAGTTCAACTTCCTTAATCTAGGGTCCACAAACACCCAATAGCTTACTGTTCACACAGCACGGCTACTGTTCTGTGAAAACCCAGGATATCCGGATATCAGAAGGGACATATCCGGATATTCCATATCCGGATATCACACTGGACATATCCGGATATGCCATATCCGGATACCCAGGTCCCATATCCGGATATCAATATCCGGATACCATATCCGGATATCGATATCCGGATATCTGTTCGACAAATATCCGGATATCTCACGACAGAATGCAGTTTCTGCATTTCGTGATTATCCAGCCCAAAGATCCAACTTTTAACACATGTACACGTTAAAGCACGCATCTTTAATCTATTTTAGGTTCATACTCATTATACCCTCTTGTTTACTCATTAAACATGGCCAAGACATCAACTTTAAGCATCAAAACTTAAGATTAAAGGTGAGGGAACTTACCCCAAACTTGAAACAGAGTATAATGTGCTCTTGGAGCTCTCCAAAAGCTCCTCAACTCAGGCCAAACAAGGTGCACGAAAATGGTGCACAAGACTTGGTCTTTCTACCCAAAGGTTGCTTCTTTAAGTAGCAAGGTAATCACACCAAGCTCATACCACTCATACAACCCAAGATAACCCTTCACCCACTCAACACAGAAGCTGAACAGCCTCACAAGCTCCCCTTTCACCCTCACAAATGGCCTTCCTCACACACACAAAGTCTTTAGTGAAGAACAAAGGAGAAAGGTGATCAAAATGGTGGTTTCCCAAGCAAGGAAGAGGGTGGCTGCATGAAAGACACAAGCTGCAGCCCACACTCACGTGAAGAAGAAAATAGACCTAGGGTTTTGTGCCCAACTAATGAATATATAGGGGTTTGAGTCATGACGCGCAGTATTAGCCTTAATAGCAAAGTAAAAAATTCTGATCCCAAACTTTGGAATCTAGACCTACGCATTTTTCTAAGATTTTTCATATTTTTATTTTATTTTTCGGAGCACCTTTCCGGTATGCGCTTTTCCATAGCCAGTATCAGTTCTGGCATCAGATTACGTTATTTTGACCTGAAACTTGTTTTACAAGTCCTACATAATATTCTAGTAATTATCATGCATTCGTTATAATTTTCCGGGATACTTTTCCGGTACGCATTTATACCGAGTAGCAGAACCGGTATCTGCGCTTTTCTTCCGAAAAGCGACTTTCAGCATTTTTACCCACTCAGTATAATTATCTAAGCTCAATATTAATTATTAAGGTCAATTATGGACTTATTTTCTAATTATCATAATTAACTCGCTAATTACCTT